>JAVJIF010033587.1:0-157156 GCA_038442645.1 Agave tequilana
AAAATAAAACTAAAAGGTACGAAGGGAAGGGGGAAATGAAATCCGGTGGCTTTGTTCCTTGTAGTTGCTTTAATGTTCTCTCTCTTTCGATCAATGTTGAAGACAAAAGAGTTAACAAAGAAGAGAAGATTAAACATGCATGAGATTGTTAACATGCATGAGATTGTTTCATAAAGTAAAATATGTAATTAAAAGAGAAAATCGCATAAAAAAATAAAAGAGAAGAGTGGAGAAATTTAGACTGAAACGCTACAAGATCTGAACTGAAAAAGACTGATTTTTTTACTAAAGGTAGGTATTATAGGAAAATTGGGTAGGTAGGGATAAGCGTCGGGAGATAGCGGAAGCAAGCGCTCCCCTTAATTCAAAATACTTTGCCATGATAATGCAGCTTTGGTCGTGTTTTTTGCGGCCAGATCCTAGCCGTAGGGCCAGGATCTGAGGGCTCTCATTCGTCATTCTTCTTTTGTCCTTCTATCCTTCTGATTTTGATCCTCTGCTCCCATATTATGATATCTCCTTTTTCCTCAGCGAAATCGATAGAGTCTTCACAATTCTATTTTTTCTTTGAATTTTTATAGTATTATCTTATCTGATAGATCCAATCTTCAAATAAAACAGCTTTTAGAATCCTCTGAATTGAGTCTCCCTGTGTGGTTTGGACTTTTGGATTTATTTGGATAGGATTCATGATTATCTTCTCTCTATCATATCCTGCATGAATAAGAAGTTAAGACAAGTTATTTGCAGGATTTATTACAGAATTATGTAGGAATATAATAATGTTTGTGCAAATATGTGTCCAAACACACCCCCCACACTTAACGACTGCTCGTCCTGAGCAAAACAAAACTAAACCTAAGATTTTATTCGACCCCATTGGCAGGGTCACCACAATTGCAGTGAGCATGTGCAACAAGCCTTTAAACCAGTAGGTTACTCCTAGAGGAGGTGTTGTTGTCTCATGATGATTTTCAGTGGATTACACCCACAAAATCATAAAGAAAGAAATAAATTGTTAGTATTTTGAAAATGTATTTTTGAAAAAGAGAGAAATATTTGAAGTATTTTAACAAGAATTAAGCAATTTATAAGTTATAGGAGCACCAAACTATTCATCCCTAGACTTAGTCTTTATTCAAAGATTTGTTATCAATCAAGGTCAGGAATAAAATTGTATTCTCTGTAGTCTATTATTACCCTAAATCATATGCATCTTGTGACCGTGAATATTTAACTAAGGGTTCTTCAACTCTAGCTCTTATGTTTTATTGATGTATATATTGGTGATAGTATTCCTTAGCTCTCTTAGGTTATCTAATTTGCTCATGTAATGAGCCTTAGTCAGTGATTCCCAAACCGGGTGGTTTTAGGGCATCGGGTGGGAAAACACCCCGAGGACTTAGGACTCGAGTAAACAAGCCACAAAACTAAGGATTTATTTGATAATATGAATCACCTTTAGGCGTGAATAATTATGCTTTATGAAGCACAAATATCCAGCTTAATCAGAGGATTTTTTTTGATATATGTCTTTATATATTTCTTCTTTTTTTTTTGTAAAGCATAAGAATCTTGTTTATGAACCCTAAGTGTGTAAGTATATATGCATATTTCATTAAGGTAAAAATCAAGACTAAATTACTTTATCAATTTTTCTTTCTAAGCATAGAAATCAAACAAATATTCTTATTTCAACTACGTATAAGAAATCCTAATTATGATTCTCTCATTCCTTAAAATTAACTTAATTTCTTACAAAAATAAAGTATTATTTTCTTCTTTACAAAAAGTTTTTTTTTAAAACAAAAGAAAATGCTAATTTTTTGTTTTTTTTATTGCAAGAAAACCTAAAGAAAAACTAAAAGAAAACCTGTGTAGAACCTTCCCCACACTTATCTCATACATTGTCCTCAATGTATGAATTGATCAATATGATGAGGTATAATGCAAAATTAAGAAGGTGAAGAGAAGATAGTACTGATGAAGGTGAGTGGATATTATTCATTATTGCCTAGTAGAAAAAGAACAAGAGAAAGTACAAAAACTATAATACATCATTGAATCTCTAACAGTTATAGTGATCAATCCTGATAAACAAGATCTTCCAGAAGGATTTTCTCCACTTTTGGGCTCAGATATTCACGGTATGGCTTTAATTGTTGGCTATTTACTCGAAAAGTTGTACCATCCGTAGTAGTTGGACCTCAACTGCACCATGTGGGTGCACCTTATGAATAATATAAGGACCAGTCCAAACGAATTTCAGTTTTCCCGAAAAGAGATGTAAACGGGAACTGTAGAGGGACTTTCTGTCTTGGCTGGAAATCCTTTCGAATTATGACCCCATCATGCATTATTTTTATACAGTCCTTGTACTATTTGAACAATCATATGCAGCATTCCTTATCTCTTCAAGCTCGTTAAGTTGAAGTTTTCTAGACACCATCGCCTTGTCTAGAATCAAAATTTAGGCATTTGATTACTCAATATGCCTTGTGTTCTAGCTCTATAGGAAGATGCCAAGCTTTGTCATAGACTAACCTAGTTAGAGACATTTTAATAGAGTCTTGAACGTAGTTCGGTCTGCCCATAAGGCATCAGCATCGAAGGGACAATCTTTTCTAGTCGTATTCACAGTTCTCTCTAGAATGGCCTTGATGGATTGATTGAAAATTTCAACTTGGCCACTAGTCTGTAGTGGCAAGGAGTGATTCTCTATGATTGATGCAGTATTTCCTCATTAGGCTTCAATGTATGATTGCATACATGTTTTTCCACCGTCGCTAATGAATGCACGAGGAAAGCCAAAATGAGATAATACATTCTCTTTCAAGAAGTTTACCACAACTTTATGGTCGTTAGATCTACATGCTACAGCCTTTATCTATTTGGAGACGTAGTCAACTGCTATAAGACATAATTGGTATCCATGAGACATAGGAAAGGGACCCATGAAGTCAATGCCCCACACCGTCGAAGATTTTGACTGCTAAGATTGGTTTAATGACATTTCATTCTATCATGTAATCTTCCTTAATCGTTGACAATGATCACATGATTGACAGTAGACATGAGCGTCACTAAACAAAATGGGCTAATAAAAATCACAATGCAAAATTTTGCAGCAGTTTTCTTCCCTTTGATATGACCACTACAGGCCTGATCATGGTAAAATGAAAAAAGGATGTTTCTAAATTCTAAGTCAAAAATGCAGTATCGAATACTCTGATCAGGATAGTATTTGAACAAGTATGGTTTATCCCAGAAGAACCATTTGACCCTAGATAAGAAACTCAATCGTTCTTGCTTGGTTTATAATCAGGCATTTGTTCTGTGACAAGGTAATTCACAATGTCAGCATACTATGAAATAGTCAAAGGGGAAACAGACATTAACTGCTCGTCAGGAAATGTCTCAAGGACAGGTAGTGTGTCAGACACAGATTTGACCACTATCCTAGATAAGTGATCTGCTACAACAATCTCGCTTCCTTTTTATCATGAATTTCTAGGTCAAATCCTGTAGAGTAAGATCCAAGGATTTTATTAAACGGGATTAGCGTCCTTTTTCGTGAGGAAGATACTTTAAAGCCGCATGTCAATGTAGATTAGGACGTTAGAATATATAAGGTAGGGATAGAAAACATCTCTTTTTCGGTGGTGCAATAGTTCAGTTGGGTGTCATAAGAGTCTTACTGGTATAGCAAATGATATGAGGAAGTTTATCCACTCACTGGCTTAGGACAACCCCTATCACATAGTCGAAAGTGTCACAAATTATCTCAAATGGGAGATTCTGATCAGGTGTCAGATAATGGGTGCCCAGGTTAACTCGGTCTTGAGCCTTTCAAAGGCTTCCAAAAGAAAGGGTGAACTCAAAGGGAACATCTTTTTCTAGAAGATCACAAAGAGATTTGGAGATTTTGGAAAAATCTTTGATAAGCAGCGGTAGAGCCCAGCATGGCCTAAGAAGGATCGCATCTCCCGAATAATTCTAGGAGGTGGTAATTTAGAGATTAGTTCTACCTTAACTTTATCAACCTCTATACCTCTATCAGAAATAATGTGTCCTAAAACAATCCCGGATTTCACCATGAAATGGTATTTTTTCCAACTAAGAAGTAGGTTGCATCTTATCAATACCAATGATAGATGATGTAAACTCTCATCAAAAGTAGACCCAAAGATAGAGAAGTGATCCATGAAAACCTCTAGAAATTGCTCGATCATATCCGAAAAGATGATCAACATACACCGCTGAAAAGTAGCCGGTGCATTGTATAGCCCAAAAGGCACGCGACGGTATGCAAATGTGCTAAATGGATATGTGAATGTTGTTTTCTCTTGGTCCTCATGAGCAATGTAGATTTGGTTATATCCCGAATAATCATCGTGAAGGAATAATAAGCGTGACCGAAAAGAGATTCTAACATTTGGTCGATGAAAGGCAAAGGAAAACGATCCATCCTAGTCATGAAGTTGAGTTTACTATAGTCTATGCACACTCGCTAACCAATTTGAACATGAGTTGAAACCAACTCATTATTCTCATTAGTAATAACTGTGACTTGGACTTTTGGGTGCAACTTGTACTGGACTAACCCATTGACTATCGAAAATAGGGTAAATGATAACCACATCTAACAATTCATGAGCTTTGCTCTCATCACCTCTTTTAAAACAGGGTTTAAACGTCTCCGTGGTTCTCTCGAGGTTTTGGCATTCTCTTCGAGATAAATTTGGTGCATTATCACAGAGGGGCTAATTTCCTTGATGTCTACTATGGTCCATCCTATGGCTTCCTTATGTTCACCAAGAACATCTAGCAACTTTTCTTCTTGGTCATTGTCTAAATGAGACGATATGATTATAGCAAGGTTTCGGAGTCACCTATAAGGCATACTTCAACATGTTGGGTAAAGGTTTGAGCTCCAACTTGGGAGGCTCAACGATTGATGGAAGAATAGATGCTGACAATGGTAAAGGTTCTACCATTGGTCTCCATAGTTTGGTGTCCATGATGGGAACAGAATCTAACAATGTATTGACCTCTTCTATAGACTCTTCAATGTCAAAATTCATTCAAAAATGGGCCACCCATTTCTCCAAGGGGTCTTCATAGCAAGACTTCTCAAAGATGTGATTTATCAACACATCAATTATGTTAATCTCCTCATGATCGTCTATTATAGTTGGTTGGGAACTAGTGTAAAAGATGTTTAGCTCAATTGTCATATTCCCAAATGACAAGGTCATGACTCCATTCCTACATCTAATGACAACATCAATAGTAGTAAGGAATGGTCTCCCTAAAATCACAAGAGAGTGATTGATTGAATCTCTAACTGGTTAAGTGTCTAAGACCACAAAGTCTGCAGGGAAATAGAATCCATCGACCTTCAAAATAACATCCTCAACAATTCCCTTGGGGACCATGACTGACCTATCTGCTAGAAGTAATGTAAGGTTAGTGGGTTGTAACTCCACTAAACCAAATTGTTTGTACACAATATAAGGTAAAAAGTTTACACTTGCCCCTAGATCTAGCAGATATCGATCCACAACCGATCTCCTATCCTAACAGAAATAGTTATACTCCCCGTATCCTTATACTTGGGTGCAATGGGTTACTGGATGAGACATGATGCTTATGCAGCAAATGCAGCATCACGAGGCACAAAACTTTTCCTCTTGACTGGAGTTAGGTCCTTTATAAATTTGGAATATGAAGGAATCTGATTAATGTCATCCAAGAAGAGAATGTTGTGGACATTTTTGAAAACTTTCAAAATTCCCTCACAGTGATTTTTCTTCCTAGTTGGTTGAAGATGTTGAGAAATGGGGCCTTGGGCACAAAGGATTCTCTTGATTGTCATCAATACCTGGTCATCTTTCTTTGTTGACTCCTTTGGGCTTTTTTTCCTTGACAACATTAGGATTTTTTGGTGGATTTTGGACTTGGAAGTCCACTCTCTTGCCCAACCGTAAATTGTGGATGGCTTGAACTTCACAGTTTGAGCTAGAACCAATTTCAAACTTGCCTGTAGGAGTACTTTGAGGAGCAGGTTGTCCTCTCGGGTTGGGCATAGTTTGACTAGGAAAATATCCTTTCTCTCTCTCTCTAACAGATGCAGCTAAATGTTCTACTGAACCTCGAGCCGGGCTATCGTCTGATTTTGATTGTGAGATATAGGCTTGGGTTTGATTAGCAATGAGTTGGATCTGCATGAATTATTGGAGAGTATCCTCTAAAGATGGTTTTTTTTTAATTGGGAGGGTCATATGGAGAGACAGATGGTGTTGCATTGAATTAATTTTCCTTATGAAATTGATTATTAGAAGATGGTCCTTGAAATGATGATGATCCACCATATCCTTGTCCTTGAGGAGATTTTCATGAAAGGTTAGGATGATTCTGCCATCCCTGATTGTATGTTTCACTGAATGGGTTGTTGTTGGTATTGGGCTTGTGAAATGTATTGAGTACATTTGCTTACTCTTGCTTTGATAATAGGCAACCGGGTACTGTTCGACAAGTGTTCTTAACCATCACAAAGGACATAAACGGGGGACACCACTGGATTAGATGGTTCGGGCGCCAAAGATTGTGCTCCCTTGCTCATCTCTAAAGCTTCAAGTCTTCTTATAACTGATGTCATTTTGGCATTAGTCTCAAAATTAGGGTTGACTTTATGCTTACCACCCTTGTTGGTGGTAGTTGTGGTGGTGGTGGGTTGCTTGACATCAACATGTTCCCATTCTAAAGTGTTCTCTGCCACCACTTAGAAAAATTACCATGCATCATTGGTGGTTTGCTAGTGAATGATCCATTACAAAGGGACTCAATCATGGTCATAGTTGGGTAGTCTAAGCCATTATATAATGTTGGTTCAAATGGATTTTTTCAAATACGTGATGGGGACACTCAAGCAAAAGATCCTTGAATCTTTCAAAATATGTGAAAATGTCTCCTCTTATAATTGATGAAATGTGTTGAGGGCTTGACGTATGGTAGCAGTTTTCTGCTTGGAGTAAAACTTCCTATAGAATGCTTTAGCTAAACGTTACTAAGTGGAGATTGAACCAATCTCGAAAGAAAGAAGACAAGCTTTGCCTTTTTTCTTTAGGGAGAAGAAATAACCTAAGTTTTAGGGATTCCTTCATCATTTGATTATATTTCATTGTTCGATAAATATCCTCAAATTTTCTAACATGTTGATACAGATTCTCATTGGTCATTCCATGAAAAACTGGAAGCATTTGTATCATACCATATTTAATCTCGAAATTTGCCGTAAGGGCTGGCAAAATGATACAGAAAGGTTGGGTGGACCTTGTAGGATACATATAATCATTTAAGGTCATTTGTTGGGTTTCATTCGTGTCACCTATTATTGCTGTAGGGTCAGAAATAGTAATGGATTCTAATCGACTCTTAACACGGACCCACTTTCGTATGAACCAGGTTACTGCCCTGATGAAGGATTTTTAAATCCTAGATAAGATTGCACACAAGATGACTCAACCAATCAATTACAATCAAATATTTTTATTATCTTGAATTTAATTTAAAGGTAATCAATTTTCAACAACTAATTTTAAGAGTAGAATTCTCCCTAGTTAGATAGCTCCTGGCTGGGTTGGGTAGATTGTGGGCTAACCGGTTAAAGCCGTCAAATAAGCAATTGGTTCTCCCCCTAGGCTGGGCGCTTACTAATTTCAACCATTCTTTCTTAGACAAGAATGTCCCTTATTCCTTCTTCTAAGCCAGGCATGGCCGCAGTGGCTAAGTCACCCTTTCTAGATAAGAAAGCCCTCTCTGCGAGCTTGAAAGTAATCACTGGAGTATTCCAAAATGGATCTACTTATTGAGCTCGAATTCCTAGTGGTCAAGTTTCTATTTGATGTTAAATTTAGTTCAAGCTTGGGAAACTTATATGCTTTGTGATTTTTGAGCTAAGGAACGGGTGATGAAATCCCGACCTTATGTGAGGGGGCAACAACTCTTAAGATCTTTTATGCAATATACACTAATGCAGCACTAGTTCAATCAATGAGCACCTCCAAAACCCCACTGATAAGAGATTCGTGGGCAGAGTTAGAAAATATTAACCTTTTCAACGACTCTGAAGCAAGCAATTTTTATTTTTATTTTAGAAATGCAATTATGTGGTAAGCATGCAAGCTTCGTCCTTTTGTGCAATTCTTCAATTGTTCATGCAATATCCTTACAGAAAGAAAAAATATTTAAATTATTTTTTAAGATTTAATTTCTAAAAATTTATTAGTTAATTAATTTTTTTAATTTTTAATTTTTAAATTTTTTTAATAGAAACTAGAAAAAGATTAAATGTTGATTTTCAAAAACCAATATTTTACAAGCCTCGGCAATGACGCCAAAAACTGTTCGCAGTTCAAAAGTCATGAGAAACTCCATCATTGTTTGAACCACGTACAATTTTAGAAAACCTAAACTTGCTAGAATTCTTCATAAGAAATTTTGTAGTGGCAAGTTAAGGGTCGAATCCACAGAGACTCGTTCAATATTGGCTTAAATATCTAAATTTAATCCTTAATCTAGTTGAGAAATCCTTTAAAGAAAGGTGCAATGATTGTTTAAAAAATAAAATAAAGATCTTTAAGCATTAAAATATAAAGAGAACAAAAAAATAAAAAGGATGAATACTAACCTTGTGTGAAGATTAATAACTAAGGTGATGAAAAAGAAACTAAAAAATGGTATGAAAGGAAGAGGAAGATGAAACCCGGTGACTTTGTTCCTTATCGTCATTTTAATGTCTCCTCCTTCGATCTATGTTGAAGACAAAAGAGTTAACAAAAAGAAGAAGATTAAACATGTATGAGATTGTTGATGAGTTCATAAAGTAAAACATATAATTAAAAAAAGAAAATTACATAGAAAATATAAAAGAGAGAGGTGGAGGAATCTTAGACTGAAACGTTGCAAGATCTGAACTGGAAAAAAACTGATTTTTATTAAAGAATCATTGTTACAAACTTTTGATTCCAAATTCACATCACAACGTACAACTTTTCCTCTCAATATAGCCATTACAGTGTCAAGGTGTACCTCTCTCTCTCTTAATACAGGTATTTATAAGAAAACAGGGATAGGGATAGCGTATGGAGATGGGGGGAGTAAATGCTCCCCCTAATTCAAATATTTTGCCGCAAAAATGCAGCTTTGCCTCGTTTTCGCGGTCAGATCCTAGCCGTAGGGCCAGGATCTGAGGGCTCTCATTCGTTGTTTCTTCCTTTATCCTTCTATCCTTCTAGATTTTAAATCGCTGCTCCATATTTGATGATATCTCCTTTTATCCTCAGTGAAACCGATAGGGTCTTCACAAATTTCATTTTTTCTTTGAATTTTATAGTATTATCTTATCTGTTAGATCCAATCTTAGATAAGATAGCCTCTAGATCCTTTGAATTTGAGTCGATCCCCGTTTGATTTAGACTTTTAAATTTATTTGGATAGAATTCATGCTTATCTTCTCTCTATCATATCCTACATGAATAAGAAGTTAAGACAAGTTATTTGCAAGATTTATTATAGAATATATGTAAGAATGTAATATTGTTTATGCAATATATATGTCCAAAACATCCAATAGAGTTTAAAAAAACATTAGTCAACTTTTAAAAGTATATGTCAACTAATTCGTAGTAGCCAGAAAACTCAACTTTCTGTATGATCTGTGGTTGACTCTACAAGTCGACTTATACAGAGTATAAGTCGACTGATATGGTTCCTATCTGTTCAATCGAACTCTGATACCACCGACACACTCTCCAGTTCACAGTTATAAATTAAAATGAAGCATGCACTAAAATTGACCAATAAAAATGGAGCATACACCAAAAATAAGGTTCATAGTCATCTCCAATTTATTAAAAATTTTAGCAGCATCTCCTCTATAATTAAGAGTTTGCCTTGATACAATATTATCCAATCAGCACACACAACCTAACATCATTCACACGCAGTATATATATGTGTGTGTGTGTGTGTGTGTGTGTGTATGTGTGTATGTGTATATATGTGTGTATACATATATGTGTGTGTGTGTGTGTGGTGTGTGTGTGTGTGTGTGTGTGTGTGTGTTGTGTGTGTCTATATGTCCATATGCAATCATCTCACGCAGTAATAATAAAGATTTGGCTTGACCTCGTCTACTTTATCACATACAATCATTTATACATTATAATCACCTAGAGGGGGGTGAATAGGTAACCAGCTAATCTAATGGTCAATTAATACGGAATTAAAACTATTTATACAAACTAAAACTACTTAAGCTAAACACCAAGTATAACACAAGAGTGAAGCCGGATTCCCCGTGAAGGGATCTGGACTAACTCCTTAAGATTCCTCTAGAGAAGAGTTGAGGTGCCGCGTTGGCTCTCTTGATTGAATACAAGTGTTAGCAAACAATCTCCAAGCATATAACAATATGAGCACAAATATATGTATATATCAAGCATATAAAGATGAAAGCAATATAAGCATGCAAGATATAAACAAGTAAGAGATAGAGAGAGCAATCGCAAACACGGGAGAAATTTCGAGGTTCGAGCACACTTGCTCTACGTCCCCGCCTTCAACACTTAAAGAATTTCACTATAATCGATCCCAGCAGATCACTCGGTGCCGCAACACCTACAAGGAGTTCCTACTAGAACTCTTGGACTTTCTAGTCCCTTCACTCTTCCCGTAGAACTACACACCGCAAGCCCACTAGCTCGCCGAGACCGCACCTCTACAAAGAGCTCTCACTAGAACTTGAAACACCGCGAACACACAAGTCTGCCTCCTCAAAACAAAGATGAAGTCTTTGATGATCACAACACTTTGATCACCTAAAAACAATCTCACAACAACTCTCCTATAGGTAGATATAGCAATGGAAAGCTCAAGTGTTTGTGAGAAAACAAGGATGGAAGTTGTGATGGAAAAAACAAGAAAATCACTTTTGAAAACTCTTGATAAATCTCCTTTTGAATGAAAGTATTTGGCTCTTAAACAAGTGGAGAAAACCTCTTAAAAGAATAGGAAAAACTGGTACTAAAACCCACTTAAAATCTTGTTTAAAATAGTCCATAAGAGCCCCCTTTTATAGGCCTAGAAAATGGGGCTAAACAACAGCCTGGACGGCTGTCGGTCGACCGGCCCGGTCGACCGGCCCAGTCGACCGCCACGGTCAGAAATCCGACCGTTGGAGCCTCGGTCGACCGGCCCGGTTGATCGTGGCCTGGAACAGAGAGCAGAGCTCTCTGCCGGTCAACCGACCCAGTCGATTGGGGCTTTCCAGAGAGCAGAAGCTCTCTGACGGTCGACCGGCCCGGTCAACCGGCCCTCCAACCAGACTGGCGTGCACGTTCTGTGCACGTCGGGTCGACTGACTCCTAGCTCGGTCGACTGGCCCGGTCGACCGGCAAAAGCCTGACCAGAACTTTTTAGGGATTTAAAACTTGCCTTTTTGACATAAATAAAAATCATAAAATCTCTAAAAATCTACAAAAATAGTTTCAGTATAATACTTTGATATACAAACATGTTTGAGTAAAATCAAGACATGTTGCAAACATTTTGAACAATTTTTTTAACTTAGAAATTTTGGCTTAAAACAAAATCTGTATTTTTCTAAAATAGATTTTTTCAAAACTTCTCCAAATACAAAAAAAGATATTTGAAACACTTTTAAAGCATAGAGTGTATGGATATGATCCACTACACATACATGATGAAATATTTATGTTTTTGACAATAAAACACTAAACTGGTTTTGGTTAAAACATATATTCTTGAAACTCCAAAAACCAAACCGGTATTTTGCCAAAATGAAAAAGTCTTTTCCAAAATGAAAATTCTTTTATGAAAAACACATCTAAATCTTGTGTGTGTGTGTATATGGTATACTTGAGCAATCCAACTATTCTATCCTTTACATTTTATCTAAAAACAAAATCTTAACAAAACAAACCTAGACTCAAGTCTTCTCTTGAAGGGCTTCACTTGAAGTCTTCTTCTCCTTCTTGACTTGGTCCAAACTTGATCCAAAGAGCTAGACTCCTCTTGAGTACTTGATGTGATCTTAATGCATAGGCTCTTGAATCAAACCGTGCTAGATCCAAAACTTGGCTTTAAATCCTTTGTTGAAGCTAAAACCTACTAAGATCTTGATCATAAATCTGAGACTAAATAAACACAAGATCATTAGTACCATAAATACATAAGTTAATCATCATCAAAAAACTAGAGTGATGGGCCTTTGGGCCAACAATCTCCCCCTTTTGATGATGACAAAACTCATGGAGTTATATATGCATGGATTAAAGTAAAGCTTCAAAGAAGTTCCCCCTTAACTCATGCATAACAATAAATAATAAGATATTCAATGAAGCACATGAAACTAAACAAACATTTATGCATCAACAAGATGAGAGACAAATCATAAATCCAAAATCCTTTTTCCAAAAACTTTTCTCACCCTTTTTATTTAAACTTTCAAAAACATTCTCCCATTTTGTAAAACATAAGATGTATAAACTCAATATATGCAAGAACTCAAATATTCATATATAAACTTAGAATCTTTCTCCCCCTTTTTGTCAATCAACAACAAAGGGGTCAAAGTAAACACAAAACAATGTTCTCCCCTTTTTTGTCTGAAACAAAAATCAATAAAGGGGTGAATCAAACAAATCAATAATAAGGATATATGCGATATACATTCATGAAGAGGAAGACGCTAAATTAACTTCCCTACATACATGCATTACATGAAGAAAGGATGACAAGCCATAATTCAAATAACACATAATATGCAATGCATAAGAGAAGAGATGTGAAGCTCCCCTACACACGTGTATCGCATAAATAAGAGTTGTCAACCTCCTCATTATAAGATACACTCAACATGAATCTATATGTAGAGGAGATGTTAAGCTCCCTTGCATATAACAATGTATATAAACATTTTCAAATCAAATTTTAATAATTTCTTAAAACAAATTTTGAAATACCAATTGTAACTAAAAATATCAAAACATTTTTAAGAATCCATTTGTAACTAAACAAATCAATTTTGAAAATTTTCTTAAATCAACAAGTCAATTTGATATAAAAATTTTTACATTAAATAGGATAAGAATTGTGATACCAAATTGAGATTGAACACGTTTTACCAATTGAAGCATTTTTACGTTTTGATATCAATGAAAAAAATTATTTTGATACCAAATTAAATTTACATTAAATTTTGATACCAATGGAAATACATGATAAATTTTGATACCAAGTAGGTAAAACAAATTGATACCAAATGGAATATATGGATACCAATTGAATTAAATAGATACCAATTGAAGTTTATAGTACATTATGATATCAAAAAAATATCAATTGAAAATAATGCATAAGCTTATTAAAAATACCAATTGAGAAACCAATTGAAAATCAAGATTTGAATTAAGCTTAGCATAAACATACTTGGTGCATTAAAATATGTAATTATCTTGTAAATCAAGCACAAACAACTGATATATATATAATATAAATGAAAATACCAATAGAAATTGATATTATTTGAAATTTAAAGCATACATATACAGAAAAACAAAATATGAGTATATACAAAAAAATATCAATTGAGATACCAATTGAAAATATGATGTAAATCAAGTATATAACTCATAAACTACCACCCTTTTCATACATAAGATAAAAGATTTTCAATATGCATACAAGGCATAGTCGCCCATCTGTCCGCCCATGGATGGTAGGGGTTTTCGAAAATAGGAGTTTCAAATATTTTAGCATTGAAAAACACTACCAAATGAAAAATAAATAACTAGTTAATTAATTTTTGAAAAAACTAGTTAAAAATCCTTCAAAACATGAAATCAAATCATATGAGTCCATGAGGCATGCTAAAAACATAAGAATTGACACTCAAAATTTATAAGGCTCAAAAATAATCATGAAACAAAGTCATGAATAAACAAATAAGTGTGAGTGAACAAGAATCATGTAATTAGCATTTTCATTGAAGATAATCAATGAAGCTCAAAACAAATATCATTTAATCAAACAAATATGAAAATCATGAAAATTCATTTTTCATCTAAAAAATAAACTTCTAGGTATATGTATGTTTTTATCCAAAAATAATAATATGCCAACATATTCCAAACATAAAAAGAGTCCATAATATAAATTGCATGAAGGAAAATGACTCAAGGGGTATACATGTATATTTATTAGATTTGAAATTAAAATTACATATACATGAAGTAAGACATGTAAATAGGCAAAACAAGTGCAAATGAGGAAATCATCAAAACTAGTTTACACATGTGCATATGGTGAGTACAAATGAACAAATGAAGTGCAAACGTATATGATTCAAATGTTGCTCACTACATGTACACGTATATACACAAGTTTTGACAAAAACTACATCTAAACAAGTATTTACCACATGAAGCACAATACATGATTATAAAAACAAAAACATGCTAAAATCATACATGTATATTTATATCAAAGCATGTAAACTAAAGGAGTTTAGAGATATTTACCAAACCATAAGAACTATACTCCAATTCTCCAAAACATAGTGGTTGTCCCACCAAACCTCCTTGATAGCGGTGCATCAAATGTATGTTCAGCAAGTCCATGTGCATCCACCACCAAGGCACTAAACCTCTCACGTTTGTGAGAGCCCGCACCTACATCAAATACAAAAGGTGGGGACTTTGGTACCCATTTTCTTTTGGGTCCATGACGGTTAGAATTGTAAGGAACCCAAACATTCTTATTAGCAAAATTTAAAGAATTTACTTTACATAACAAAATTTTGCTAAATGGCCTTTGCGGCCGCAATGTGCATACCTGTACACTCTAGGATGCATATGTGTATGAGTGTGATCATGATGTTCAAAGTGTGCATATGCATGTTGTGGTGAGGTGCATGAACATATGAAGCTTGTTTCTTTTGAAACAAGGATTCCAATCTCTTATGATTAAATGCACAATTGCTCAAAGTTGAGCTTAAACAATCAATTCTATTTTTCAAAAATTTAACTTCATTTTCATCAATGATAGCATGTAAAGCATGGTGAGAATAAGAATCATTATTCTTTTTCTTTTTAGAAACATTTCTTTTTCTTTAGAAATAACTTTTCTTTTCAAAGAGGTGTTTTCTAGCAAAGCAATCTCCTTTGTTTTTCTACCAAAACAATCTTATCTTTTAAAGAAGTATTTCTTTACGAAGATCATTTAGCTTAGAGGACAAGGAAATATTCTCATTTTTCAAAAATTCATTATCTTTTTCAATGCAAGCAATTTTATTTTTAAAAGAATCATTTTCTTTTAACAAGCAATCAAAATTATTTTTCATTTTCTTGTTATCCTTTTAAGCATGTCATATTTTTCTAGGAGTTGTTGACAAAATGAAGCAAGCTCATTATAAAGACATATCAACATCCTCTTCTAGCTCGGATTCGGTATTTACCTCAAGGGGGTTATCCCCTTGGACCATGTATCATACATTGGAAGCTTCACTTCCAACGTCCGAGTCTCTCCCCGCATAATATTGTTCTTTTTCGCCGAGGGAGAGTATCGTGTTCCATGTTGGCCCAAAGGCCCATCACCCTAGTTTTGATGATGATCAACTCATGAAGTTATGTTTACTAATGATCTTGTGTTTAATTAGTGACAGATTCATTATCAAGATCTTAGTAGGTGCATAGCTCAACAAAGGATAAAATGTCAAGATTTGGAGCTAGCACGGTGTGATCCAAGGAGCTTTTGGATCAAGCTTGGACCAAGTCAAGAAGATGAGAAGCCTTCAAGTGAAGACTTCAAGAAGATGAAGACTTGTGTCTAGGTATAAGATTTTGTTTTTGTTTTAGTTAAAAATGTAAAGGATAGAATAGTTGGTGGATTGCCCAAGTATACATCACACACACACTCTTGAATTGTTTTCATAAAAGAATTTTCAGTTAGAAAAGATTTTTCATTTTGGAAAAATACAAGTTTGGTTTTTGGTGTTTCTCATGAACTTATCTTTTAACCAAAACCAAGTTTAGAGCTTTATGTCAAAAACATAGATATTTCATTATGATTGTGTAGTGGATCATATCCATACACACTATGTCTTAAAAGTATATCTTGTTTTTGTATTTGATGAAGATTTGGAAAAATATGTTTTGGAAAACATGTTTTGGAAAATACAGTTTTTATCATGAGCCAAATATTTTCAAGTTACAAAAATAGTCCAATCTTTTATAACATGCCTTGATTTTGTGCAAGCATGTTTGTATATCAAAGTATATTGGTTAAACTATTTTTGTAGATTTTTATGTATTTTATGGGATTTTATTTAAGCCAAAAAGACTAACTTTTTAATCCCAGAAAATTGTTTCAGGCTTCAGCTAGTCGACTTTTACTAGCTTATAAGTCGACTAACCCTGAAGTCGGTCGACCGGGTCGGTCGACCGACGTGCACGGACGTGCACGTTTGATCTGGCAGTGTGCCGGGCGACTGGGGCGGTCGACCGAAATTCAGAGATTGCTCTCTGTTTTTCTGGGTCAACCGGGTCGGTCGACCGGTAGCTCCAACGGTTAGAAATCCGACCGTTGGCGGTCGACCGGGCCGGTCGACCGGCAGTTCTGACAGATCCCAACGGCTAGTTTTCTGGCAGCCTATAAATTGGGGGTCTTGTCATTGTTGTGGGCTAAGATTTTCAAGTGGGTTTTCACCAGTTTTTCCTGAACTATTTAGAGGTTTTCCTCCACTTGATTTAGAGCAAATATTTCCAATCAAAAGGAGAGATTTATCAAGAGTGTTAAAAGAAAGTCTTTGAGTTTTTCACCATTGCTTTCATCCTTGTTTTTCTCACATCACACTTGAGCTATCCATTGATTATACATCCTATAGGTGTGTTGTAGTGAGAGTACTTTAGGTGATCAAAGTGTTGTGATCACCAAAGATCTTTCTTTGTTCTTTGAGGAGGCGGGCAAGTATGCTCGCGGTGGTTTAGAGTTCGGTTGTGAACTCGTGGTTTGAGGTGCGGCCTCGGCGAGCCGGTGGGCTTGCGGTGTGTACGGGACTAGAGAGTCTGAGGGCTTGTAGGTGTTGCGGCACCGAGGAGAGATCCATTGGGATCTTGCATAGTGGAAATCCTTCGTGTGTCGAAGGCGGGGATGTAGAGCAAGTGTGCTCGAATCTCGAAACATACCCTTGTGTTTGCGATTGCTCACTCTCTCTCTCTTTGTCCCTTTTATATCTTGCATTCAATTATTGTCTATCTTTATATGCATGATATACTTGTGTGCTTAATTGATATATTTGTGTGGGATTGTTGCTAACACTTATATTCAACCAAGAGAGCCAACGCGACACCTCAACCCATTCAAGGGGAATCTAGAGGAGTTTGTCCAGAGCCCTTCACGGGGAATTCGGCAACACTCTTGTGTTATACATAGTGTTTAGTGTAAAAGTTTTAATTTGGTCATAATTGTTTTTAGCTTCCGCATTATTTGCATTATTTGTCATTAAGTGACCATTAGATTAGCCTTCACCTATTCACCCCCCCTCTAGGTGAACCTTCAATTGGTATCAGAGCTTGGTACTCTGATTTGGGTCTAACAATCTAGAGTTAAAGATCCTCATTTTTAGGCTAATCACAATATTTGTACACACACCATGGACTTCATGTCACCACCCACCTTTGACATTCTTAACATCCAAATTTGGAAGGTTAAGATGTCATTGTACCTCAAAGCCCTAAGTTTTCATGTATATCTTGCCACTACTAATAATGCATATTGTATAGATGGTAAGAATTTTGAGGCTAATACAAAAGCCCTTAATGCTTTAAAGTCTACCCTAGATGATGTTTATTTATCTAGAGTTGCTAATATTGATTCGGCTTTTATAGTATGGAAAACCCTCACCTCCCTTGGCGAAAAGGATCTATACTATGCAGGGAGCGATTCGGACGTTGGAAGCGACATCTCCAACGTATGCTATATGGTCCAAGGGGATAACCTCCTTGAGGCAAACTCCGAATCCGATGATGAGGACATGTCATATGATGAGCTCACTTCATTTTGTCAAACAATTCTTGAAAAATATGACATGCTTAAGAAAGAAAATAAAAATTTAAAAAAGAATATTGCTTGCATGCATGTAGAACAAGATTCTTTTAAATCAAACATTGTATGTTTAGAAAAAGACAACAATAATTTGAAAAGAATTTGATGCCATGCTTAATGAAAAAGATTCATTAGAAAATAAAATGGCATGCTTAGAAAAAGAAAACAAAGATTTGAAAAATGGGAATGTTTCCTTGCTTACAAAATTGAATGATTTATGTGAAGGGAACACTACTTTGAAAAATAAGATTGATTTGGTGGAAAAACAAAAGGAAGTTGTTTTTCAAGAAAATAATTCTTTGAAAAGAAAAATTTGTGAAAAAGAAAAAAAATTTGTTTCACAAAAGAAAAAGAAAAATGATTCTTTATCTCATCATGCTTTTCATGCCACCACTAATGAGATTAAGAATTTGAAAAATAAAATGGATGGTTTGAGTTCAACTTTGAACTCTTGTGCTTTTAATCATTCTAGATTGGAGTCAATGTTTTCAAAGAAACAAACTCCACACATTCATGCACATCATAACCATGCATTTGCTTATGTTGCACAACATGATCACACTCCTACACATAAGCATACTAAGGTGTACGTATGTACACATTGTGGCCGCAAAGGCCATTTAGCAAAATTTTGTTATGATAAGATTAATGCTTTCAATTTTGCTAATAGAAGATTTTGGGTTCCTTATAGTACTAACCCCAAAGGAACCAAGAAAATATGGATACCAAAACCCCCACCTTTTGCTTGTGATGTAGGTGAGGGCTCTCACAAGACATGAGAGGATTGGTGCCTTGGTAGTAGATGCAAGGGACTTGATGGACATACATTTGGATGCATCACTATCAAGGAGCTTTGGTGGGACAACCACCATGTTAGGAGCTTTGGAGTTGGTAACAATTTCTAAACTCTTACTTTTATGCACATGCTTTTAATTTCATATATCATATAGCATGTTCATATTTTTGTGTGCTTCATGTGGTATTTACATGTTTAAATGTAGATTTTATCAAAACTTGCATGTATACATATACAAATAGTGAATTACAATTGATTCATATATGATTGAACTTCATGCTCATTTGTATCCACTATTTGCATATGCATAGTCTAGTTTTGATGATTCTTTCATTTATACTTGTTATGCCTATTTTATGACTTCACTTCATGTATATGTATTTTTAATTCAAATCTAATAAATATACATGTATACCCGTGAGTCTCTTGCCTTCATGCAAACATCATTAATAGACTCTTTTAATATTTGGGATATGTATGTGTATTGTTAGGATTGGATTAATCATACATATACCATGTAGATTAGTGTTTTGATGAAAAATGATTTTTCGTGTTTTTGTTAAAAATGTGACTTATGATCTTTTTGAGCTTCATTGATTACTTTCATAAAAATGCTATTTACATGATCGTTTAACACTCACACTTTTGTTAAAAATATTTTGAGCCTTATAGACCATGAGTGCTTAAATTTTTTATGTATCTAGTTATGTTTATGAAAAACATAAGATTTGATATATTTGAAGGATCTTTAACTAGTTTTTCAAAAACAATTTATACTAGTTATTTATTCTTCAAATAATTTTTGAGATTGACACATGATTCTATTTTTCTCAAAATTTGATGCTTCATGATTTGAATATTAGTTTATATGTTAGTTTTTGTCAACACTAGGATTTATACTTGTACATATCGTGGGCCACAAATAAATCTATTTATATTTGTGCTTAAACGCTTATTTGAACCCATGAAATGTGCATGTATTGCTTGGTTTTGATGATACATACATTTTTAAACTTGTATTCCCACTTTTTGGATTTGATTTATGATCTTGTGCTTTCATTTCATGTATATGTGTATTTTGCCAAACTTTAAGATATACATGTATACCTCTTGAGTCATTTGCCTTTAATGCAAATCTATTTATATGGACTCAATTGTGTTTAAAAGATATATATGTATACTTATTGTGTTGTCAAAACATACATATATCTTGAAATATAAATTTTGTTTTTAAATAAAAAAAACATGTGTGATGATTTAAAGGAATATTGAACTTTATTGACATTTTCATGATACCATGTTCCACATAACACTAGTGCACTCACCTCTTTTGAAAATTTTATGGACTTCATGGATATTAGAGTGTTTTTAGTGCCATGTGATTTACTTGTGTTTCATGAAAAACATTTTTGCTTTATTCCTTGCTTGAAGGATTTCGTACTAGTTTTTAAAACATTTTCATATTAACTAGTGCAATCTCTTCATTTGGTAGAGTATATGATAAGTTTACTTTTCAATTGGTATCATTGGATATTTTCAATTGGTATCAATATGATTTCTATATACTCACATTTTGATTGTATGTATGAATGCTTTCAAATTCAAATTATATCAATTTCTATTGGTATTCTCTTTTCATACATATATGTGTTATTTGTGCTTAGTTAAAATTGTCTTACATATTTAAAGCACAAAGGTTATTATATGCTAAGCTAAATTCAACTTTCTATTGGTAATTCTTAAAGCTTATGCAATATGTTTTCAAATTGATATCAAAATAAAAATATGTTTACTTGATATCTCAAAATGTGTTTTACTAAGTAGTTCAAAATTTTAAAGAAAAATTCAAAATTTTTGATTTGTATTTCCTATATGCAAGGAGAGCTTAACATCTCTCTTACATATGGATTCATGTTGAGTATATTATAAATTGAGGAGCTTGACAACTCTTCTTTATATGATATAGGTGTGTAGGGGGTGCTTCACATCTCCTCTTATGCATTACATAATATGTGTTATGTGAGTTAGGGCTTGTCATCTCTTCTTCATGTAATGCATATGTGTAGGGAAGCTAACTTAGCGTCTTCCTCTACATGAATGTATATCGCATATAAATTTTTTTAAAGATTAATTACCCTTTTTGATCTCTTTGTTTTTGACAAAATGGGGAGAAAAATTTGAATTGATTTTACTTTGAACCCTTTATTGATGATTGACAAAAAGGGGGAGAAGTATTTGAGTTTATATGCATGTTTTCATTGCTTAAGGGGGAGAAGTATTTGTCTTCCTTGTATGTTTATGCATATATGTTTTTGTATTGCAAATAGGAGAAAAAGATTTTAATTTATGCTTGTTGCTCCATTCATTTGCATACATATTTATGAGCTTCATTGTCATATATTATTATTTATGTCTATGCATGAGTTAAGAGGGAGCTTCTTTGAAGCTTTACTTTAATCCATGCATATATAACTCCATGAGTTTTGTCATCATCAAAAAGGGGGAGATTGTTGGCCCAAAGGCCCATCACCCTAGTTTTGATGATGATCAACTCATGAAGTTATGTTTACTAATGATCTTGTGTTTAATTAGTGACAGATTCATTATCAAGATCTTAGTAGGTGCATAGCTCAACAAAGGATAAAATGTCAAGATTTAGAGCTAGCACGGTGTGATCCAAGGAGCTTTTGGATCAAGCTTGGACCAAGTCAAGAAGATGAGAAGCCTTCAAGTGAAGACTTCAAGAAGATGAAGACTTGTGTCTAGGTATAAGATTTTGTTTTTGTTTTAGTTAAAAAATGTAAAGGATAGAATAGTTGGTGGATTGCTCAAGTATATATCACACACACACTCTTGAATTGTTTTCATAAAAGAATTTTCAGTTAGAAAAGATTTTTCATTTTGGAAAAATACAAGTTTGGTTTTTGGTATTTCTCATGTACTTATCTTTTAACCAAAACCAAGTTTAGAGCTTTAGTCAAAAACATAGATATTTCATTATGATTGTGTAGTGGATCATATCCATACACACTATGCCTTAAAAGTATATCTTGTTTTGTATTTGATGAAGATTTGAAAAAATATGTTTTGGAAAACATGTTTTGGAAAATACAATTTTATCATGAGCCAAATATTTCCAAGTTACAAAAATAGTCCAATCTTTTATAACATGCCTTGATTTTGTGCAAGCATGTTTGTATATCAAAGTATATGGTTAAACTATTTTTGTAGATTTTTATGTATTTTATGGGATTTTATTTAAGCCAAAAAGACTAACTTTTTAATCCCAGAAAATTATTCCAGGCTTCAGCTAGTCGACTTATACTAGCTTATAAGTCGACTAACCCTGAAGTCGGTCGACCGGGTCGGTCGACCGACGTGCACGGACGTGCACGTTTGATCTGGCAGTGTGTCGGGCGACCGGGGCGGTCGACCGAAATTCAGAGATTGCTCTCTGTTTTTCTGGGTCGACCGGGTCGGTCGACCGGTAGCTCCAACGGTCAGAAATCCGACCGTTGGCGGTCGACCGGGCCGGTCGACCGGCAGTTCTGACAGATCCCAATGGCTAGTTTTCTAGCAGCCTATAAATTGGGGGTCTTGTCATTGTTGTGGGCTAAGATTTTCAAGTGGGTTTTCACCAGTTTTTCCTGAACTATTTAGAGGTTTTCCTCCACTTGATTTAGAGCAAATATTTCCAATCAAAAGGAGAGATTTATCAAGAGTGTTTAAAAGAAAGTCTTTGAGTTTTTCACCATAGCTTTCATCCTTGTTTTTCTCACACCACACTTGAGCTATCCATTGATTATACATCCTATAGGTGTGTTGTAGTGAGAGTACTTTAGGTGATCAAAGTGTTGTGATCACCAAAGATCTTTTCTTTGTTCTTTGAGGAGGCGGGCAAGTGTGCTCGCGGTGGTTTAGAGTTCGGTTGTGAACTCGTGGTTTGAGGTGCGGCCTCGGCGAGCCGGTGGGCTTGCGGTGTGTACGGGACTAGAGAGTCCGAGGGCTTGTAGGTGTTGCGGCACCGAGGAGAGATCCATTGGGATCTTGCATAGTGGAAATCCTTCGTGTGTCGAAGGCGGGGATGGAGAGCAAGTGTGCTCGAACCTCGAAACATACCCTTGTGTTTGCGATTGCTCACTCTCTCTCTCTCTCTTTGTCCCTTTTATATCTTGCATTCAATTATTGTCTATCTTTATATGCATGATATACTTGTGTGCTTAATTGATATATTTGCGTGGGATTGTTGCTAACACTTGTATTCAACCAAGAGAGCCAACACGACACCTTAACCCATTCAAGGGGAATCTAGAGGAGTTTGTCCAGAGCCCTTCACGGGGAATTCGGCAACACTCTTGTGTTATACATAGTGTTTTGTGTAAAAGTTTTAATTTGGTCATAATTGTTTTTAGCTTCCGCATTATTTGCATTATTTGTCATTAAGTGACCATTAGATTAGCCTTCACCTATTCACCCCCCTCTAGGTGAACCTTCATTCCATACTACAAAAGTCGAGTCAATGTTAGCAACCCTACATAAATAATCATTATTTAGGGTACTTTTCAAATCATGAAATGGCTTTTGCATTAGCCTCTAGATTTTTGCCATTTAAACAATAAGAATCTCTAGCATTGGCAAAATAAACATGAATGCCTAGGGCTTTGAGGTATAATGACATCTTAACTTTCCAAGTTTGGATGTTAAGAATATCAAAAGGGGGAGGTGACATGAAATCCATGTGTGTGTACAAATATTGTGATTAGTTATAAAAAAGGATCTTTAACTCTAGGTTGTTACACCCAAATCAAGAGCACGTGGCTCTGATACCAATTGTAATCACCTAGAGGGGGGTAAATAGGTGACTAGCTAATCTAATGGTCAATTAATGCGGAATTAAAACTATTTAAGCAAACTAAAACTACTTAAGCTAAACACTAAGTATAACACAAGAGTGTAGCCGGATTCTCCGTGAAGGGCTCTGGACTAACTCCTCAAGATTCCTCTAGATAAGAGTTGAGGTGCCGCGTTGGCTCCCTTGGTTGAATACAAGTGTTAGCAAATAATCTCCAAGCATATAACAATATGAGCAAAAATATATATATCAAGCATATAAAGATGAAAGCAATATAAGCATGCAAGATATAAACATGTAAGAGATAGAGAGAGCAATCGCAAACACGGGAGAATTGTTTCGAGATTCGAGCACACTTGCTCTACCTCCCCGCCTTCAACACATGACGGATTTTCACTATAATGATCCCACCGGATCACTCGGTGCCGCAACACCAACAAGGAGTTCCCACTAGAACTCTTGGACTCTCTAGTCCCTTCACTCGTTTCCGTAAGAACTACACACCGCAAGCCCACTAACTCGCCGAGGCCGCACCTCTACAAAGAGCTCTCACTAGAACTCGAAACACCACGAACACACAAGTCCACCTCCTCAAAACAAAGATGAAGTCTTTGGTGATCACAACACTTTGATCACCTAAAAACAATCTCACAACAACTCTCCTATAGGTAGATATAACAATGGAAAGCTCAATTGTTTGTGAGAAAAATAAGGATGGAAGTTGTGATGGAAAACACAAGAAAATCACTTTTAAAAACTCTTGATAAACACTCCTTTTGAATGGAAGTATTTGGCTCTTAAACAAGTGGAGAAAACCTCTTAAAAGAGTAGGAAAAACTAGTGCTAAAACCCACTTAAAATCTTGTTTAAAACAGTCCATAAGAGCCCCCTTTTATAGGCCTAGAAAAAACTAGCCGTTGGGGCTAAACAACAGCCTGGACGGCTGTCGGTCGACCGGTCCGGTCGATCGCCAATGGTCAGAATCTGACTGTAGGAGCCTCGGTCGACCGGCCCGGTCGACCGTGGCCTGGAACAGAGACCAGAGCTCTCTGCCGGTCGACCGACCCGGTCGACTGACCCGGTCGACCTGGGCTTTCTAGAGAGCAGAAGCTTTCTGGCGATCGACCGGCCCTCCAGCCAGACTGGCGTGCACGTTCTGTGCACGACTCCTAGCTCGGTCGACCGGCAGAAGCCAGACCAGAACTTTTTAGGGATTTAAAACTTGCCTTTTTGACTTAAATAAAATCCCATAAAATCTCTAAAAATCTAAAAAAATAGTTTCAGTATAATACTTTGATGTACAAAATGTTTGAGTAAAATCAAGACATTTTACAAACATTTTTTGAACTATTTTTGTAACTTAGAAATTTTGGCTTAAAACAAAATCTGTATTTTTTCAAAATAGATTTTTTTTTTCAAAACTTCTCCAAATACAAAAACAAGATATTTAAAACAATTTTAAAGCATAGAGTGTATGGATATAATCCACTACACATACATGATGAAATATCTATATTTTTTACAATAAAACACTAAACTGGTTTTGGTTAAAACATATCTTCTTGAAACTCCAAAAGACAAACCGGTATTTTGCCAAAATGAAAAAGTCTTTTCCAAAATGAAAATTCTTTTACGAAAACACATCTAAATCTTGTGTGTGAGTGTATATGGTATACTTGAGCAATCCACCAACTATTCTATCATTTACATTTTATCTAAAAATAAAATCTTAACAAAATAAACCTAGACTCAAGTCTTCTCTTGAAGGGCTTCACTTGAAGTCTTCTTCTCCTTCTTGACTTGGTCCAAACTTAATCCAAAGAGCTAGACTCCTCTTGAGTACTTGATGTGATCTTAATGCATAGGCTCTTGAATCAAACCATGCTAGCTCCAAAACATGACTTTAAATCCTTTGTTGAAGTTAAGCACCGACTAAGATCTTGATCATAAATCTGAGACTAAATAAATACAAGATCATTAGTACCATAATTATATGAGTTAATCATCCTCAAAACTAGAGTGATGGGCCTTTGGGCCAACATACATGCCCCATTTAAAAGCCACATGCTGATTCAAAATGAGTACACATCACTGAATCTGAACACTCACCACGCTACCAGGTCGTCCCTCGTGCACTGCCGCCTAGCCGGTCTCACCCCTGCGCCTCCGCCTAGTTCTGAGATACTTACCAAAACATGACGAAAATATTAAACAAGTATCACAAATATGAAATATGAAACAAGCTAGTATCACAATTATGAAACATGAAACAAAGATCACAAATATGAGAAATGAAACAAGTATCACAAATGCAAATTTCATGTAATCCTCTAAATATTAAGTATCACACATATCACAAATATACACATCACTGGATTTAAACCCTCACCACGCTACCTGGTTGTCCCTTCTCGTGTGCCACCGTCTAGCCAGTCTCCCCGTGTGCCCCCATCTGGCCAGCCTTCTGATGAGATACCTACTAAAAGATGATGAAAATATTAAACAAGTATCACAAACATGGAACATGAAACAAGCCAATATCACAATTATGGAACAAGAAACAAGTATCACATATATGGAATATGAAACAAGTATCACAAATGCTTATTTCATCTAAACCCTTTAATATCAAGCATCCCACATATCACAAGTATAAGAAGCCAGAAAAATACTTGCTACTAAGCATGCTCTAGAATGAAATCCGCTTATTCTTCATGAATATCAACCACTTCATCATTTGTGGATGCTTTTTTTCATGTATCGCTCGAATGGAGACATCCACCTTAAGAAGATCGGACCATGTAGTTTAGTCTCTCTAACCAAATGAACAGTTAGATGCAACTTAATATCAAAAAATGAAGGTGGAAAAAAAATCTAAAGCTGACACAATGTAACCACAATATTCTTTTATAACTCATCCAATTTTTCAGGGTTAATTACCCTGCTACATACTGCATTGAAGAAAAGGCATACTTGGGAAATGGTAAGGCGAATATGTTTCGAAAGTATAGAATATATAACTAACGATAGCAACTATTGCATCAATGCATGACAATCATGAGATTTCAAACCAACAAGCTTTAAACCTTTTATTAACATGAGACATCGAATATTTGATGAGTGATCGCTTGGGACCTTAATCCTAGCAAGATACTGATAAAATTCTGTCTTCTTCTTTCTAGTCAAAGTATAACATGCTGGCAGTAAATATGTATTTTTTTTTTTTTACTTTTGTTCAGGTGCTAACTGCTCAGGTATATCCATTTCAACTAAATCCAGTTTACTTTTGATACCATCCTTAGCCTTACCGGGAATATTGAGTAATGTGTCAATAATGCTATCACACACATTTTTCTCAATATGCAAGACATCAAGGCAGTGTCTCACAAACAAACACTTTCAATACCGGAGGTTAAAAAATATTGATCGCTTCTTTCACACATTTTTTCATTTGTATTTTGCTTCACTTTTTCACAACTTGGCATGAGATATTTCCGCCTTTCATATACTTGTTCATTGTTGAAAGCTTTTGGAGCTTTTTCTTCTTTTGCAGATCCATTAAACGCTTTCTGTAGCCTCTAATAATGGTGTATTTTGTTTATATAGCCCCTCATCGGTTTTGATGTGACTTCTCTAATAATGTAGGCCTATTTAAACCCAAGACTGCTTATTATTTTCCTCAGTATTTGGATGAAATAAATTTGCTTTGAAAAACTTTGCAGTTAGTGTGATTGGATGAGAAATCCCAGGGAGAGATTCTCAAATTTGTGTTTGTTCTCCTTTATACTGGAATCAGTTTTTGTATCTTAAAAGGAAGTCTTTGCATACTCCAATAAGATTAGGACTATTGTAGTTCGGTTAGAACCCTGCAATATTAGAGAAGTGAGAAGTTTTCATCAGTTAGACACTTTCTATAGATTGTTTATCAGAAATTTTAGTACCATTATGGCCCCAATTACTGACTGTCTAAAATAAGGAGAATTTTGATGGACTAAAGCAACTGCCAAGGCATTCTGAGAAATTAAGGAGAGGATGATGGAAGCTCCTATCATGAATTTTTTAGATTTTATGAAAGTCTTTGAAATCACTTGTGACACCTCGAGCATTAGAATAGGAGGCGTACTCAGTCGAGAAAAGCACCAAGTTGCATATGTTAGTGAAAAATTGAATGATACTCAGCAACGGTATTTCACCTACGATAAGACGTTCTATGTGGTGGTTCAAGCTCTGTGTTATTAGTGCCATTACATATTACCACAAGAATTCATTGTCTATTCGAACCATGAAGCCCTTAAATATCTTAACTCGCCAAAAAAGCAAAATTCGAGACATGATTGGTGGGTAGAGTTCCTTCAAGATTATACATATGTCCTCAAACATAAGGCCAGGGTCGAGAATAAGGTCACTGATGGACTTAGCCATCATCGCGCCCTGCTTTCTTTCATTAGTAGTGAAGTGGTTGGGTTTGAAAAAATCAAAGACACTTATGAATCATGCCCAAATTTTGAAAATTTATTCACTGTCTTAAAGGATAGTTTGACTCATGAGGTTGATGACTTCCTCTACTAGATGGTATTTGTTTTGTTCTCGTAAGCTCTGTATCTCTTGCATCTCCTTGAGAGGATTCTTAGTCTGAGAATTGACGCTGGGAGCTTGCTGGACATTTTGGGTGGAACGAGACAATTGAAGTTATGGAATATCGTTTCTACACTAAGCTTGAAGAGGGATATTGCTTGACTTGGCCAATATCGCATATCTCAACTAACCAAGCAACATAAGCAAAACATGGGCCTCTATACTCCACCCTTCCGGTTCCAAATTGCCCTTGGCAAAATATCAGTATGGATTTTGTGCTTGGTTTTCCAAAGACTGAACGAAAGCATGGTTTCATACTTGTTGTGGACCATTGTAACCCTCGGTTCCAGTCAACGATACTTTTCACTGGTGGTCGGTATGGTATAAATATCTGTTCTGGTGGTCTAAACTAAGCTACTTTAACTCTAATAAGATTTTCTAATATTTCAGATATTTCTAAATTTTTCCAAAATTTTTCTAAATTAATTAAAGATTCTCGATATTCATGACCCATCTATGTCGCAATATGACTTTCAGATTTTTAATTTGAATCGGGGATGAATTTCATGAATTTGATTTCTCACTAATACTTAAAATAATATTTGTTATTTTTATGAATTTTTTGAATTAAATAGGAATTTAATTGAGTTAAGAAAAGGCAAAAAAATAAAAAATAAATATAAAAATAAAATCCAAAAAGTATTTGCAACCACAAGAGTTTGAACTCAGGTCTTTTAGGAATGAATGTAATGAGTTAACCATGATGCGACATTAATGTGTGGTTTAAAGGCCCAAACCCATTTATTTAAACCTCCCTTTAACTTTCTTCATCCTCTCCAACTTCCCCCACTCTCTCTAACTTCTCTCTCACTTTCTTCCTCTCATTCCCACTCACCCTAACTTGACCCACTACTCCCTTCATATAGCCTAACTCTCAAGGGTGGCTTAGGGGTGTGTGTGGTTCCTATATAAGGGACAATTCACCATCTCTAGGAAAATTGCAAAACCCAAACTTCTCTCTTTCTCTCACTACTCTCTCACTTTCTCTCCCAAAACTCTAAAGTGCTGGACAACGGAAGAAGAACATTCAGACTAAAGGGAAGCGTTTTAGGTAATTTATTTTGCATTTTCGTAGAATTTTGTTCTTTTGGCATTTCATCGAACACATAGTACGCATTACATTTAGCTTTAATTTTATCATTAAAAACTTGTGTTAAAAGCACAATAAAATAATATAGAACACCTGAGATGTGCTGTATTTATCATGATTATTTACGATTTTTATTCATTTTATTTAAAGTAAAAAATTAAAAAAGGGGAAAATGTGCACAGAACTATCACAACACAGCGCTGTGTTGCCTCGGCCAAGGCCTGGTCGAGCCAGGCTCAGCCTCAGCCAGGCCAGCGGGCCTGGACCTAGTCTGGCCAGGCCAGGCCTAGCCTGACCTATAATAGACCCAGGTTCGGGTCAACCCGGCCCAAAATAAAAAAAAATTACAGAAAGAAAAAGAGAAAAAGAGAAAAGAAAAGAAAAAGGAAATAAATTAAAATAGTCACTATAGCAAACCCAGATCCAAAACCCACCACTGTAGCAAACTGACCCGTTAAGCCATTTATTGATTTTTAGGTTTATGTTAATTCAAAAAAATTTGAAATAAACTCAAAAAATTCCAAAAAATTCACAGAAAATCACAAACTAAATTTGGGACTCTATAAAATTATTTTGAGTGTAATATTACTTAGAATAACATGAAATTAAATATTCTTTGTAATTATTATTTAATGATCATTTATTTAAAAATTGCCAATAAATTTCTATATATCACAAAAAAATATAAAATTCATAATTCAGTAATATATAAACATTATACATCAATTTATTAATTTATGCATGTATTTTTCATGAAAGTATACTTTTAATGGTTGCTAAAATTCAAAAATTGAATTATTTGAAAATATTAACCAACCAAAATTATAATAAATAGTAAAAATTATATGCTCATTCAACTTATCACTGAATAAAGAACATGTCAAGTCTCTAATTAATTCACGCAATATTTAGGCCGCGAATTTTACCTAGAGCCGGTTGTAGTTACGGAAATTCAGATTTCAATGACATCAGGCAAGTTCACATACTCTCTCTCCTCTGTGTTCTTTTGTTAGTTTATAAATTTCTTTTCGATCTCGATTCCCATATCCTTCCTTGATCATGTGTATTTTAAGATATGCATGCATAGGATGTTTCTTACATAAATGATCATTCATGTATAACTATAAATTAGTAAATATTGTACAAGTAAGTTGACGTCACCCTATCTCATGATTACTATTTTTATATCTACATCCTAATACACTGGCATCAGTTATACTATTATGCATTTGTCACTCGATGTTGTCACCATTTTCCATTTTTTCAAAATTTTGATATGTATTGTAATCACTATTTGACACTGATACTCTTGATATTAATCCCTGATCCTGTCATGCTGAGTCACACATCTTGCACTTAATTAACCAAGCCAGGATTACTAGGAGAGACTGTAGATAAGAAAATTCAGGGAGGTATGCTTGAAAGGGCGACCCCTTGTGGGTTTGTATACCACATGTGATCTTGTTATTTATGTACGCACCTGTTATCACATGTTACATGATACCTGAGTACAGTGAACTGTTTCTCCCTGCTATCAGGATCCATTAACGATCAATTGTTTGATATGTAGTTGTCTTGTGGGATGGGGCACAGGATGGCTACATTAGTTAGGGTAATAAATATGCTAGACTTAGAATTATCATTTGTGATATGTATAATCTTGACTACATGATGTTCCTGGACTTGTCATATTATTCTTAACTTGTGATCTTGTGTTCTCGTAATCTAATGATTATGATATATGGCATTACTCATCCAGGGTGCTTCATGCTCATTATATATATGTTATAGTATACATACATGATCTTATTTCACATGATCTAATGTTCTGTTCCTCTCGCTGGTATTTTATCTATCAGTTTCTATTACCGTGGATTCATTATTCAATCATTCCAGTGCTCTACTTATATTACCCCTTTACTTTCACATTTTCATATTACTGTTTCCTCTTCTCGTGTGTACACTTGCTGGTCCACTTTTGACAGACCTTAATTTTTCAGCATCAGAGCTTGAGGACACTGACGAGCCATTATTTGAAGGAACCCAAGAACACTACCTGGCGAGAGTCCAAAGTTTCTTACCTTATGTATTTTGGCATTTTGTCTTGTTATGATGACCCGATGTCAAAATTGTATCTTCTTTTATTTCTACTTTGTTATGTTTTTAATCTTGTATCTAGACAAAGACTATTATAGATGCATGTCTTTTATGTGAAAATAAAACTTCTAGCTGTCTTTTGTATATGTGTGCGAGAATTTGGCTCCTTTACTACAGTGTAAGGTATTCACTGAAGAGGTTTCTCTCTTCGTAAGTATCTCCTGCCATCGTCATTTACTCATACTCCGTATTTTGATAAACGGGGCGTGACATTTTTTTGAAGATGGCTCACTTTCTACTGTGTTCTAAAACTTCAGATGCCTCCCAGATTGCTAAGATATATTTTAATGAAGTTGTTAGATTACGCGGATTGCCCAAAATAATTTTCTCCGACAAGGATGTTAAATTCACAAGCTCCTTTGGAAAATCCTATGCCTATGTTGCACGGACACAGCAATGTTGAAATGGACATAACATGTTGACACGTGACAAATTCTTAAAAATACACACGACTATCCAACATGCGTGTCATACACGTTTCTAACACGACATAGCTCCATACTAGAAGTGTCCGTGCTACATAGCCTGTGGCATAAAATGAGAATTAAACCTCAATTTTCTACTACCTCCATCCACAAACCGATCGATAAACTAAAGTAGTCAATAGGAGTTTGGGTAATTTCTGATGGTGCATAGTGTGTGAGAGTCTAAGGACATGGGATCTTTATTACCTACTGCTGAGTTTGTTTACAATAGTTCTATCAATAGAACTATAGGAATGAGTCAATTTGAGGTAGTGCAAGCGTATCAATATAGACAACCAATAGATTTAATTCATATGACACCTCATGATACCAGAATGTCTGAGTCAGTTGCATTATTTGCATTACATATTTATGACTTGCATAAAAAGATTAACACTCAAATTCAGAAAAGTAATGCAATTTATAAAACTTATACAGATTTGCATAACAATTTAACATAGGAGACTGTGATGGTTCGGATTCATCCGAAATGGCATCCTCCCAGTACCATAATGAAATTGCATGTTCATAGTGCAGAACCATTCAAGTTGCTGAAAGAAGCCAATTTAGAAGTTGGCTAAAATACAGACATTGAAACTACATCTCATTGAAACTTAACAATGGAGACGGCCAGAATCTATGTCTCTATACTTATAAAAGAATTTATTCATAAAATATTATAGTACATTTGCAACTTTACATAGATATCAGAAGGCAACTGATTAGGGGCTCAGTATTATCCACAACAACCTTCTAGATGTAAAAAAAGACATGAAATATTTGAACACACTTAAACTAGATGTATATGTTTTCAAACACTTAAACTGAACAATAATATGATTATGTTTTTACGTACGATTTTGATTTAGTCTCAAGTTTAGTAGGATACATCACAGACATAGCAGCTTTGGTTTATAAAACTTTATAAGAATCCATATATTAAATGGCGAATGAATAAGAAGAAAGAGGAACTCAACTAATTCAAGAATCAACATCGTTTGTACAAAATCTTCGGCAAGCCAAATTTTTTAGTAAAGATCTATTGAGGTTCTAGATTTAATATTAATTGCAGAAAAGGAAAAAGAACGACAAAATTATTGGTTCAGAACATACAAATAATTCTTAATTTTCTCCTTACAATAAATGTAACACTTTTTTTGATTTTTTCTTAGATTTCAATGTTATCCACAAATTTGTCCATGTAATTCGATATTTCTTTTTTTGTAAATTTTTTAAAAAACCCCTAAATTAAGTTTCATAAGTAACAACACCCTGGACACAAAGAGAATACATCTTGCTCACTAGATGATTGTCATAATCTTACTATAAAGGCTAGGTCTAATAGCTCGGGAGTTTAATTAGCATATACTTCTATTAAGCAATCATCCTCCATTCTCTTAGGCTGATCATGACTCAGTTATAGACATGGAAGATAACAACGTTCATTCTTGATTGATGATGAGCCTCTTCTTCAAATAGCTCTTTTTGATCACCATCATTGAGAATAAGATTTGCCATGCATCCCCAGTTGCAATAAATTTGAATAAGGGGAGCGTCTTCTATTCCTTCTTGGGCAAATGAGACAGGGTAATAGAATAACCCTAAGAGGACCCATTGGGTAAGTCAAGCGTGAAAGTGATTGGGATATTAGTCTGACCAGCGACTGGATCCTTCATCATCAAAACAAACACAAACCCATACTTTACCTTGATGTTTAACCAATACACGTCGATTAGCCGTGAGATTTCAACAACTTTGTCACGCCCCGCTAACTAAAATATACTAATATGGGTAACGACGAGAGTCGGTGACGTATTTTTTTCAAAATGCTTTAAGCCTCAGTATATGAAATTAAACACAATATAGCATAAATTTTCAGCTTTATTACACAAGTGCAATAGTATGACAAAAGACGTGATTTATTACATCATAGAAATAAAGTAAAAAAAGTAAAAAACCTCACTGGAAATAAAAACAAGTCAACTACTAGAGCTCTGTAACACCTTCAATGTGAAATCACCTCGATGGGGTCAATAGGTGATATGCCAATCAAATGCGAAAAAAAGAACTACTAAAAATTACTACTACACAGTCAATCTCAAAACAAGAGTGAAGCCGAATTTCCAATGAAGGGCTCAAAAATTTCTCCTCACAATTTCTATAGATTAAGAGCTGAGGTGCACAGTTGCTTTCTTACTTGAAAGAGTGAAACCGATAAACTAAAAGCAATAGCAATGAATATCAAGTAAGCACAAAACTGCAAGCGTGAGCAATATTAAGCAAAGAGCAAGTATGAGCAAATTTAAACAAGTAGAATGTAAACGAAAGTGAGTAAGAGTAAGAGAGAAAAGCAATCACAAACACAAAATATTAGATAGCTGATAAAACACTAATAAAGTGAAATATATCCGTTTGAGAATAAGACAAAATAGTTTAAATCAGAAAATGTAAATTGGAAATTCAAATTTTCAAATCTAAATAGTTTGGCGGTCGACTAAGTAGTCGACCGGCTAGGCAAACTTGATTTAGCTATTAGACACAGTCAATCGGGTCATCGACCGGCCAGAGGGGCTACTGAGCTCTGTAAAGAGTTCAGTGCTGGCGATCGATCAGATGATCGATGACCAACAGAATAGAGATAGAATCAAATAATAATTCAACACTACATAAAACAATAGAATAGATATAGAATCGAATAACTCCAAATATCTTCTCCCCCTTTTTGGCATAAATTAAAAAGGAGTTGAAGTTTTGAAAATGAAGTAAGATACCAATTGAAATTTTGAATCAAAGATTAAGTATCCATCATGCAAAGATTTAACTCATCACAAATGAAAAAAAATGTATTACAATCAAGAGATTTTATAAAAAAAGTCGGCTAATTAAAAATTGTAGAAGCATAATCAATCTCAATATCACCTTTCTCATAATGATCTCTAAGAAAGTTATATTGAATCTCTGTATGCTTTGTTTTACTATGTTGATTTGCATTCTTAGTCATATAAATAGTACTAGTATTATCACAAAAAATCTTAATATGATCATAATATAAATCATACTCAAGGAGAGTATGTTTCATCCAAATGATTTGTGCATAACATGCCTTGTTGGTAATATACTCCACCTCAATGGTTGAGAGGGCCATAAAATTTTGCTTCTTGGAGGACCACGAAATAAGACAATTTTCTAGAAATTGACAAGTTTCACTAGTACTTTTCCTATCCACTCTACAACCGACGTAGTTAGCAACCGAAAAACTCGTCATGTAAAATTGTCCGGTCTTCGAATACTACAAGCCCATGCCAATAGTGCCCTTAAGATACTTGATAATACATTTTACCGCAATCATGTGAGACTCTTTAGGACAAAATTGAAATCTAACGCAAACATAAATACTAAACAAAATATTCGACTAACTTGCCGTCAAATAAAGTAAACCATCAATCATGCTTCGGTATAATTTAATGTCAATGCATTTACCTTATTCATCCTTATCAAGCTTGGTTGTAGTGGCCATCAGAGTCTTGCTAACCTTCACATTCTCCAGCCCAAACTTCTTGATTAACTCTTTAGTATACTTGGCTTGGTTTACAAATATTTCATTGCTCCTTTGCTTGATTTGGAGTCCAAGAAAATAGTTGAGCTCACCCATCATGCTCATTTCAGACGCCTCTTTCATACATGATTCAAATTCTTTGTAAAGCTTTTCATTAGTAGACCAAAAATAATATCATCAACATGAATTTGTATAATAAAAATATCACTATCAATATGCTTAGTAAATAATGTAGTATCTACTTTACTTTTAACAAAACCCTTGTTTGCAAGGAATCTACTAAGTCTTTCATACTAAGCTCTTGGAGCTTATTCCAAACCATATAAGGCTTTTTCTAATCTAAATACATGGTCGGGATGTGTAGGATTGACAAATCCAGGTGGTTGTTCAACATACACCTCCTCCTCTATAAAATAATTAAGTAAAACACTCTTAACATCCATTTGGTATAACTTAAAATCTTTAAATAAGGTATAAGCAAGGGTCATATGAATGACTTCGAGTTGTGCTACGGATGCAAAAGTCTCCTCAACATCGACTCTCTCGATTTGATTGTAAGCTTGGGCCACTAGCTAGTCTTGTTCTAACTACATTACCTAACTAATCTAACTTGTTTCTAAAGACCAATTTAGTAGCAATAGTTAGTCTATCATGGGACCTAAGAACAAATCTCCAAACTTGGTTACACTCAAATTATTGAGCTCCTCTTGCATGACAAGTAACCATCGCCCTTGTCCTCGAGGATGTTCTTAGGTTCAATGTGTGAAATAAATGTAAAATGATGACAAATATCATGAAGTTTGGATCTATGATGGGATCTTTGTAATGACTTGTAGCATATCTCTAATTTTTTGAAAGTGGTTGAGTTAGTTGAACTTCTCCTTCACTTCTTGAACTTCACCATTTTGATCTTCTCTTTACTTGTCTTCTTGTTCCGGTGAGTTTTTCATAGTCATTTTCTCCATGTCTTCACCTAAGGAACCAATTTCACACTCTACAACATTTTTCACTAGAGAGTAACATTCCTCAAACTTCACATATGTAGATTCCTCAATAGTCAAAGTTGACCTATTGAAAGCTCTATAAACTTTACTAGTATTTGAATATCCAACAAAAATAGCTTCATAAGCTTTAACAACAAACTTTTCAAAGTAATCTTTGATATTCAAAATAAAACATTTACATAAAAAATTTTGAAATAAGAAACATTTTATTTCCTCAAGTGATAAATCTCAAATGGGGTTTTGTTTGAATTTTTGCAATAGTAAACTCCATTTTGTAACATGATGTGCTTATTGCTTCGGCCCATAGATATTGAGGGAGTCTATATTCACTAATCATAGTCCTAACCCTCTCTTAGAGAGTACGATTCATTTTTTCGACGACTTCATTTTGTTTAGAGTTCTAGAACATGAATGCTTATATTTTATTCCATTTTCTTCACAATAAGTGATAAAAGATAGTTGACAACCACACCACCTCTATCGTTTCTTATATGCAAAATCGTAAAATTCTTTTCTTTTTCAACTCTTCTTATAAAAGCATTAAAATACGAGAAAGCTTCATATTTATGCTCTAAAAAGAAAACCCAAGTGAATCTCAAAAAATCATCTACAAGTACGAAAACAAAATGATTACCACTTAAACTCTTGATTTTGGTCAGACCAAACAAATCCATATGTTCTAACGGTTGTAATGTCATGATATTCTTAATGGACTTGAAAGAGGACTTGATTTATTTTCAAAGTTAACCTGCATCAGAAATGTGGCTCATTTCAAATCTCAACTTAGGAATACCCTTCACCACTTCCTTAGAATCAATAAGGGATAGATGGTAAAAAGAAACATGACCTAATCATCTATGTCATAACCAAGAATCTTCACTAATAGTGGTTAAACAAGTAACATTCATTCAAAACCAACAAATCAATAATATAAACATTATTTTTATGAAAATTGGAAAGTACCTAGAATTATTCTTTTTATCAATCACATCACAAGTAGAATCATCCAAAATAACTCTTAAGTCTTTGTCACACAATTGACTAATGCTTAAATGATTATGTTTGAGGCCATCTAATAAAATAATCTTTTCTATTAAAAGAGATGAGTCGCTCTTGATATTACTTATACCGATGATTTTACCCTTGGAGTCATCTTTGGAGGTGATGGTGCCACCTTCATTACAGCTTGATAGGTTTGCAAAGTTGTTGATGGCCCATGTCATATGTCGTGAGCAACAACTATCAAGGTACCACCGTACTCTACATCTTGGGAGCTTGGTGCATACCTATATATTTAAAGTAGGAATTGACTTTGGTATCCAAATTTTTTTGGGTCCTAAAATGTTAGTTTTTGAACCCAAACATGATTATTTGAAACATTCAATCTATCATAGCCAAACTTGGCCAAGTGATTTTCAGCCACAATATATACATGGGTACACTTTGGCATACATAAATACATGGTGTGTTGTGTACAGATGAGCATGATGAGCATGTTGTGTTTGTGTGTGAACATGATGAGTGCGTGAAACATGTGACAGTTTCCTTTGTGTTTGCCTCTTTGGAAAGATGGATTCAAGTTTAGTTCTATGAAACTCACACTTTTTTCAAAATAGTACTCAAAGTATTAATTTTATTTTTCAATAAGGAAATCTCATTTTCATCAAACAAGGAACTTAGCTGCAAGAAATTTTAAAATCATCAAAATACTTCTTGGTACTTTAAAGAGGAATAGATAAAGTTTCTTTTTTTTAGAAGCCATATTTAATTGATTTTGTAAAAGTTCATTCTGTTCTTTACTTTTAAATACTTCTTTTTATGAAAATCTTAATCATTTGAAAGCTCCTTAAAAGCTTTTTCTAACTCAACTATAGATAAATCAGAGTCATCTAAAGTAGTTTCAGAGTGTATCTTGGATATCTTATCATTAGGCATGAAAGACAAGTTAGCCGTGTCCACTTCTTCTTGAGATTCACTCCTGGAATTCCATGTAGCCTTTAATGCATTATCTTGTAAGGTTTCTTTGAGATAGATGTCTTGTTGTTCATTTTCGGGCAATCGACATTGAAATGGCTTGGTTTCTTTCACTTGTAGCAAGGCCCAATTTCATTTCCTCTTCTTTCTTCTCTTCCTTACCATCTTCTTCTATTGTTATACATCCCCTTATAGCATATTCTTCTCACATTCTTTACGAGGAGGGAAATCCCTTCGTCATCTTCTTGTTCATCATCTTCGTCGTCTTTAGGGATGGTGGGAATAGCCTTGAAAGAAACAGATTTCTTCTTTTGTGGGGGCTTTTCTTCTCTCACCTTCTCCTCTGTCTCATAGCTCTTAAGTTGCCAATAAGACTAATAAACTCCATCTCTTCCTTGCCATTGAGCTCTTTCAATGTGATTGACTTGACTTCCCATGAAGGAGGGAGAGCTCCAATGACCTTCCTTATCTTTTGGTCATTATCAATAGAGTCACCTAAAGAACACAAACCATTTGTGATTTTAATAAATCTAGCAATCATATCATCAATTGATTCATTTTTATCTATACAAAAAATTCATAATGTGAACATAAAAGGTCAATCTTAGCCATCTTCACTTGAGACGTTACTTCATGCATGTCAATGAGATGGCTCCAAATATCATATGCGGTCCTACAATTAATGAGACTAGAGGTAGCATCTGATTTCAAATATCATATGCGGCTCTATAATTAATGAGACTAGAGATATCATCATCATTTAAATCTTGTAATAGTGCATAACGGGCTTTGACATTAGCATTGAATTCCTTAACCGTGATATCGGACCACGTGTCCTCGTCACACTCAGGAACAAAGGGCTTGGTCACGATCTTGGCTATCCTATTATGTAGGGATTGTAGAAATACGATCATCTTAACTTTCCATATAGGAAAGTTAACCCCATCAAACTTGGGAGGGGTCTTAGTACCTTCGGTCATAAGTGCTAGTGTGTGAAGCTAATAATTGTTGGTCCAAAGACCCTTCACTCTAGTTTTGATGATGATTAACTCATGTAGTTATAGTACTAATGATCTCGTGTTTTCAAATTTTAGATTTTCTATCAAGATCTTAGTCGGTGTTTAGCTTTCACAAAAGATTCGAAGTCAAGTTTTGAAGCTAGAACTTGTTGATTCAAGAGCTCACGCTTCAAGATTACATCAAGTATTCAAAAGGAGTCTAGGTCATGGATCATGTTTAGATCAAGTCTACTTGGAGAAGAAGATTTTAAGAGAACACATGAGTCAAGAGTTTGTAAGTTTAAGATATTTATTTTAGGATAAAATGTAAAGGATATATTAGTTATGAATTGCTCAAGCTCATATACACATAACACAAAATTTCTATAGTATTTTCAGAAGAAAAAGTTTAGTTTCGGTTTTAGTTTTGAGCTTCAAACAACATACATATTTCATTTTCATGAATAAAGTTCATCAAAACAAGTTTACATGTATTATATGTGTTTTGGATTTCATCCATATACGTTGATGGTTCAAATATTAGAAAAACTTATTTGGTGTTGTTATATCATGTGTTTTAAGTTATGTTAAAGTCAAAACTTTGTTTAGAGCGTATTGTAAAAAAAACAAAGATATTTCATCTTATATGTGTATTGGATCATATTCATATACACTATGCTTCAAAAGTGTTTTGATATCTTGTTCTGGTATTTGGACAAGTTTTGAAAAATCAGTTTTTTCATTTAAAAGTTTGTTTTTGAAAATTACCAATTTTTATTTAAAGCTAAATTTCTATATCACAAAAATAGTTCAAATTGTTTGAAATATGTGTTGATTTTTGATCACACATATTTCTATTTCAAAGTATTGATAAGAACTTATTTTTGTGGATTTTATGGTAATTTATTAGAATTTATGGGGTTTCAAAAGACCAAGTTTTCATCCCTATAAAATCCTGACTTGGGCTTCTGGCGGTCAACCGATCGGTGGACTGAACCAGAGGTCGGTCGACCATGCAACCGACTGATATGCACAAACGTGCAGACAGACTTGGCTTGAGGGCCGGTCGACCGAGCAATCGACCGATCCAGAGAATCTGCTCTCTGGATCTGGCCCCGGTCGACCGAGCGGTCGACCGGCCAGAGAGTAGTGCTCTCTGGTTCTTGCCTCGGTCGACCGACCGGTCGACCAACAGGTCACGACCTGGGTGCGGTCGACTAGGTGGTCGACCGGTAACTCCAATGGTCATAAATATGATTGTTGGCCGGTAGACCGACCTGTCGACCAACAGGCCAATCTGGCATATAACGGCTAGTTTTCTGATACCTCTATAAATAAGACTTTTGGCCAGATTTTTGAGTAAGATTTTTCGGCTGTTTTCTAGAGCACTTCAACAGAGTTTCTGAGAAGTTTTAGAGCTTTATTTTCATATCCAAAAGAGAGTTTTTAAGAGTAAATCTCTTGTGTTTTCTTGAGATTTTTCACCTCCACATCAATCTTGTTTTCTCACACAAACTTGAGCTTTCCATTGCTATACTTATCCTCTAGGGATCCTTATTGTGAGAGAGTTAATTTTGTGATTAAGAGAAGTGATCGCAAGTGTTCCACCCCCTTTTGATTGAGAATTTGTAGAGGTGCGGCCTCGGCAAGCTAGTGTGCTTGCGTGTGTTGTTCTTGCGGGAACAAGTGAGGGACTTGAGAGTCCATGAGTTCTTGTGGGAGCTCGTTGTAGGTGTTGTGGCATCGAGTTATCTTACGGGATCAATTCTATTGGAAATCTTTCATAGTGTTGAAGGCGGGGACGTAGAGCAAGTGTGCTCGAACCTTGAAACAATTCTCACGTGTTTGTGATTGATCATCTCTCTCTCTCACTTGTGTTTTATACTTGCATGCTCTTATTGTTCATATCTATTACATGCTTGATATTTTCTTGTGCTTAATTGATATATGTTTGGGATTGTTTGCTCAAACTTGTATTCAACTAAGAGAGCCATAGTGGCGCCTCAACTCTTAATCTAGAAGAATCTTGAGGAGATAGTCTAGAGCCCTTCACCGGGAATTCAGTTGCACTCTTTGATTATACCTTGTGTGTAGCCTAATAGTTTTTAGTTAGTATAATTAGTTTTAATACCGCATTGTTGTGCACTGGATTAGCTTGTCACCTATTCACCCCCTCTAGGTGACTTACAATAATGTGATTAGCAAGAGGATCTCTTTAAGGTGGTTAAATCTCAAAAACTAGAGTACCAAGCTCTGATACTAATTAAAATCACCTAGAGGGGGAGAACATGTGATATGCTAATCAAATGCGAAAAATAGAATAACTAAAAATTACTATTACACGTTCAATCTCAAAACAAGAAGTGAAGCCGAATTCTCAATGAAGGACTCTACAAATTCACCTCACAATTTTTCTAGATTAAGTGTTGAGGTGCACAATTGCCTTCTTACTTGAAAGAGTGAAACCGATAAATTAAAAGCAATAGCAATGAATATAAAGTAACCACAAAAGAGAAAGTATAAGCAATATTAAACAAAGAGCAAGTATGACAAAATTTAAATAGGTAGAATGTAAGCGAGAGAAAAATTAAGAGAAAAGCAATCGCGAACACAAAGGATATATTTTGAGGTTCAAGCAACTTACTCTGCGTCCCTACTTTCACCGCAATGAAGGATTTTCACTAGCTTCATGATCGCTAAAAAGCATGCACAAAGAATAAGTAAGAGAGTGATGGTTGATATTGTAGCTTTAGCGATTCTACTGTAATAGCAAAGTGGCTATACGGGTCGTATCCACGAGGAGGGGAGGCGATAGAAGCGTGATGTGCGGTTCATCTCTTCATTTGAAAGTTTTCTTCGTTTAAGAAATGAATTGAAAAAAAAAAAAACAAAGAAGATTGTAGAAATGGTTTGAAATGTTTTGATTGCTGGAAAAGTGTTTTTGTATTTTAGAGATTGAAAAGATGCATGGCTAACCTTCTACTAATTGCTCCCACTAACCCCTAGCTTCTTGAAGACATAGCCTCATAATAGATCATAGGCAATTACAAACCTTGTTTTCAAGAACTTTTCACGTGGTAGATCGAATGAAAGTTCCTCCCTCACTTTGCTTCACATGGCAAAACTTGAATATTCCTCCAACAAGATCCAATTGATGGAGAGCATGGAGGAAGAAACAAGTGTACTATTGGTATCGGCAAGGTGCATGGGAGTTTCACTAACTTACAAAAATAAGTAGAGTTAACAACTTCTATAAATCATCAAAAACTTATGAGTCAAGCATGAAGTATGAAAGTGAGTTTACTTGTTAGTAAGTTAGAGTTAAAACCCTCAATGCAAAATATCATAGCTCTTATTTGCACAAGGCTTGTTTGATACTTATTGATTCATTTGGGTTGTTCAAGTAAATTACTAGAGGTTAGTGGGTTAGTAATTAGTTAGCCATGCTATAAAGAAGTTAGCTAGACATGGTAAATGAAAACAAAAGAGAAGCTAAAGGGAGAGTAAACATACTAAGGTAGTGCAAGTAAAAGCAAGGTAAATACACAAGGAAAAAGGTAGTAAAGGAAGAACTTCACTTATATTTGATTGTCACCTTCAAGATACAAGCCTCACTCTCTTTCTCTCGCTCTAATGGCTCACCTAATACAAATAACAAAGAAATAATACAAGAAAACAAAGGAAAATACAACAAAAAACAAGCATAAACTCTCCTATTCTCTAGATATCTCCCTCTCTGAAAATCCAGGTGAGTATTTATAGCCACAGGAGCATGGAGAACAGAGTGGGGGGTATAGACTCTGGCCCTGGCACTGCGGCGCCAGGATGGCCATGCATAGGTGCATTTAATGTGTTGAATTTTGCTTCCTACATCAGCAGATTGGGCTTCAAGTATTGGGCTTTTTCTTGGTTCTAAAAAATCCTCAAATATATTAGAGTTTTGGGCCCCTTCTTTTTTTCAAGCCATGGACCTAGAAACAGGGAGAAGAACCCATTAATAAATAGAATTTTATTAAGATAAAATGTGAAAATATGATGAAAAATTTGCAAATATAAACACTAATCACACCCCCATACTTATCTTTTGCTCATCCCTGAGCAAAACAAAAAAAACTAGAAAGCTAAACTAAGAATGTTTATTTCACCACTTTTGTAGGTGACGCGATTGCACTGAGCGTGTGCAACAAGCCGTTAAACCTCTAAGTTTTCCCTAGAGGAGGAGTTTTGTCTCGTGAAGATTTTTAGCGGATGGCACCCACAAAATTAAAGAAAAGAATGAAAGTGTTAGTTATTTTTTTGAAACTTTTTCTTAAAGTAGAAAAAGGCTTTTTAATCTGTTTAGTAAAAATAGCTAAATAATTATAAGTATTAGGTCTAACCCTTATTAATCCTTCCTATACTTTGGTCTTCATGCAGGAATATGATTTTTATTTAAGTTTCAGAGAAATTTTGTACTTCAAACTCATTCTTTTATTTTGCCTTAAATAATATGCATTGTGTAAAGTGATAATTTACTTGGAATTTTTTGACTCAAACTCTAATGCCACAACATTTATGAGTGTTTATTTATGTACCGTTTTTGCCTTTAATTTTCTTAGGCTTTCTAATTTACTTGTGTAACGAGTTTTTAACTGATGACTCCCAAACCAGGCGGACTTAGGGCACCAGGTGAGAAAATACCTCTAAGGGTATATACTCAAGTAAACCAGGCCACGAAACTAAGGCTTATTTCCTTTAGGAATGAATAATCATGCTTCTTGAGGCACAATTATCCAGCTTAATCGGGTTTATAACTATATATATTCGTTTTTTTTGTGGCACTTAGAGTCTTTGTTTATAAATTTCAAGAATGTGTGTATAGTCAATGCATATTTACTAAGGCAAAAATAAAGAAATGAGTTATTTTTCTAATTCCTCCAAACTATCAATCCAACCAATATTCTTTTATTTAGGCTAAAGTAAAAATTTTTTAACTTGGGTTCCTTTAATCCTTATAACTATTTTGTATTTTTACAAAAAGACTATCAAAAATTCTCTACTACTTTAAGATTTTTTTTAAAGGAAAAAGAAGAAATAAAAAAAGAAAAAAGAAATCCTTGGTTTTTATTTTTTTCATTTTTTTTTCATTTTTTTGAAAAAAAGAATTACTAAAAACAAAGAAATTTATGTTAATATTCCCTCCCCCACACCTTTTAATGCATTGTCCTTAATGTATGACATGTCAATGTAAATGCAATAAATAGGCATAAAGAACGATCTCCTTATCTCCATTTACACCGGCCGGCCGAAGTGCTAGGGCCGGCCGAAGGGAGGGTATCCTCAATGCGCTCCAACCTAGTGCTCTGATCCTCCAATTGTCTCCTAAGCCTGATCTGCCCCCTAAAAATCTTTTTCATGCCCTTCCAGATGGAGGACATGAATGTAGTGGTCTTAGTAGGGGGTGGTTCCTGCTAAAATTGGGGCTCATCCTTCTCATCCATTTGTTCCTCTGAAGATGACTTAGCAGGAACATCCTCGAGCTGGACGGTAGGTGTCCAGATTGAGTGCAGGCAGCTGTTGTATGCACTAGTAATGCGTCAGTGGTTATTAGTACTCTATCATACCCAGAAAATTTCTCGTCCAATAGAAAGTTTCTGCATAAACGGGTCACCAGAACGAGTAGAGAGTATTACACCCCTTAGCGTTGTGAGTTTGCAATGAGCTGCTGCAAAAGCATCTTGTTCAAACAGACATTGTATTGCCTCGTCATGAGGCTATGAATGATTTGGAGCACAGATCTGCTGAATGAGTCGTGTGGTCGATGCCCATGCTATTACGTTAGATTCACCATCCAACACAATGGATGTTTTGGAACATGGTACTCGCTCGGAGACCACAATTTAGTTCAGTGCCGTACACTCATCAAAGTCATGTAATTAATCAAAGGCAGTGGTGCAGCATGCTGAGGAGAGGATAGGATTTTAGGTGTCTTTCGTAAAAGTCTCGAGGGTGACCACAAGGTCTCCGTGATCAAGGTGGATAATAAATTGGTTTGATCTATGGTTGCAAAATCTATTCCCAAATAAAATTTCTTTACTAAGTCTGGGCAATAGTAGGCATCAAGATCTCTGTTATCATAAACCAATCCATACCATTGCCTCTCCCTAATCAGATCTAAAAACATTGTACCATACCCATGATATCACTAAAAATTCATGAGAAATCTTTCTCAGGAAAAATTATAGGGACCATGGCAGAGCTGGATTTGAAACAAAGATTAGGGACAGAAAATTGTAAATTTCCCCCGAAAACCTTGGGGATAAACCAATTCAGACTGCTTGGCGCATCCAGAGATCAGAAAAGAGATTCTGGTAGGAGATCTGAACTGGGACCTTCAAAATGGCCGGACAGGAGCCAAAAAACGCGGCAGACTCCCAGGTCTTGTCGTGTTTTCATCACTAAAAGGGCCTGGGCATGGTTCCTTAGAGGATCTAGGGGAGAGGCTTGGGTGGATAACGGCGCCTGGGCCTCTCCTCTCGGTTTTACGTGCTGGATCTGGAAGATGGGGCACAGGGCAAGGGATTGGGGGGATATAAATAGGTGGAGAAAAAGAAAGGGGATTCCTATTCTATCCCTAGGTTAAAGGGATATTCACAAGTATGCTAGGGTTAATTATTTATATACAAAGAATAATTACAAAGAGTTCTTTGTCTTTATTTGTATTTACATTTTTTATTTTTTATTTATTTTTTTATTTTCATTTGTGGTTTGTGGTGGTACATGGTCACATGTAAGATGGGTAGAAAAGACCCATGACATGCTCATCTTGTGACTCTGGTTAAGTGGTTAGAAATGGCTTTAGTCTTTGCCCATTTACCTTGAATTTCTCACCACTCTTCGGATCGAAAATTACCACAGCACCATGTGCAAAGACTGTATGCACAGTGAACGAACCCAACCAATGACTTTAGAGTTTACCCACGAAGATGTGAAGCCTCGAATTGTATAGAAGAACTTTTTGCCTAGGGGCAAAATTTTTTCAGTTGATGATTTGGTCATGAAATATTTTCATCCTGCTCTTTGTGATTCGTACATTGTCATAAGCTTCATTCCGTATTTCCTCCAATTCCGAGATCTGCAGTCTCCTTAGTTCACCAGTTCTAGTCAGATCAAAGTTTAATTGCTTTATGGCCCATAGGGCTCGGTGTTCTAACTCAACAGGCAGATGAAAGGATTTTTCAAATACAATTATGTATGGAGACATCCCCAGGATGATCTTAAAAGTAGTTTGGTAAGCCCATAAAACATCTATCAGCTTGAACGACCATTTTTTACTGTTTTGTCCTACCGTTTTATCCAAAATGAGCTTGATTTGCCGATTTGTCACTTCAACCAGCCCATTCATTTGGGGATGATACAGGATGGATAATTTGTGAGTGATGGAATATTTCCACATTAGGGCTTCGAAAGCCCTATTGCAAAAATGTGACCCATTATCACTAATTATTGCTCGCGGTGTACCAAAATGGGAAAAGATATTTTTCTTGAGAAATTTGACAACAATTTTGTTGTCATTGGTCTTGGTAGGCATGGCTTCTACACATTTGGAGACGTAATCCACTGCAACAAAGATGAACTGGTTTCCGAATGAATTTGGGAATGGTCCCATGAAGTAAATACCCCAAACATTAAAAATTTTGACTTCGAGAATCGAGTTTAAGTGTTGGCCCAAAGGCCAATCACTCAAGTTTTGATGATGATCAGCTCATGTAGTTATAGTACTAATGATCTTGTGTTTAATTAGTGACAGATTTATGATAAAGATCTTAGTAGGTGCATAGCTTCAACAAAGGATTTAAAGTCAAGTTTTGGAGCTAGAACGGTTTGATCCAAGAGCCATTGGATCGTGTTTGGACCAAGTCAAGAAGATGAGAAGGCTTCAAGTGAAGACTTCAAGAAGATGAAGACTTGTGTCTAGGTTTGTTTTAGAAGATTTTATTTTTAGTTAAAATGTAAAGGATAGAATAGTTGGTGGATTGCTCAAATACATATATACACACACACTCTTGATTTAGTTAGTTTTAGAAAAGATTTTTCTCTTTGACAAAATATCTTTTTGGTTTTGGTATTCAAGTTTTATGTTTTAACAAAAACCTTGTTTAGAGCTTAATGTCAAAAATATAGATATTTCACCATGTTTGTATAGTGGATCATATCCATACACACTATGCTTCAAAGTTGTTTAAATATCTAGTATTTGTATTTGGTGAAGTTTTGGAAAAACAAGTTTTGAAAAATCAAGTTTGGAAAAATATAGTTTTCATTTGAGCCAATATTTCCAACTTACAAAAATAGTCCAAAACATTTGTAACATGCCTTGATTTTGTGCAAGCATGTTTGTTTATCAAAGTATATTGGTAAAACTATTTTTGTAGATTTTCTGTGATTTTATGGGATTTTATGTGAGCCAAAAAGACCAAGTTTTTAATCCCTTAAACTTTGTTTCCTGGCTTCAGCCGGTCGACCGGGACGGTCGACCGCAGCTTGAAGTTGGCCGACCATCACGGTCGACCGACGTGCACAGACGTGCACGCCAGTTCTGGCAGGAGGGCCGGTTGACCGTCCAGAGAGCTCTGCTCTCTGGAAAGGCCCCGGTCGACCGGGCGGTCGACCGGATAGAGAGACTTGCTCTCTGTATCCTGGCCTCGGTCAACCGACCGGTCTATCGATGGCACAACGGTCTGAAATATGACCGTTGGCCGATCGACCGGCGGTCGACCGACAGTTCTGTCAGACCCCAACGGCTAGTTTTTCTAGCCCTATAAATTTGGGGAGTTTGGGCATTGTTTTTCTACAAGATTTCTAGTGGACTTTGAGCCAGTTTTTCCCACTTCTTTAAAAGAGTTTTCTCCACTAAATTGAGAGCTAATACTTCCAATCAAAAGGGAGTTTTTATCAAGAGTGTTAAAAGAGATTTTCTTGAGTTTTCCTCCACCTCTCTCTTCCTTGTTTTCTCACACATACACTTGAGCTATCCATTGCTATTCATCCTATAAGAGTGTTGTAGTGAGATTATTTTTAGGTGATCAAAGTGTTGTGATCACCAAAGACTTCTTTCTTTAACTTTGAGGAGGCGGACGTGTGTGTCCGCGGTGTTTCGAGTTCGGGTGCGAACTTGTTGTTTGAGGTGCGGCCTCGGCGAGCCGGTGGGCTTGCGGTGTGTACGGGCTAGAGAGTCCGAGAGCTTGTAGGTGTTGCGGCACCGAGGAGTGATCCATTTGGATCGATTATAGTGGAAATCCTTCGTGTGTCGAAGGCGGGGATGTAGAGCAAGTATGCTCGAATCTCGAAACAAATCCCTTGTGTTTGCGATTGCTCACTCTCTCTCTCTCTCTCTTTGTCTCTTGTTTATTTCTTGCATTCCTTTATTGTGTTTATCTTTATATGCATGATATACTTGTGTGCTTAATTGTTATACTTGCTTGGTTTGTTTGCTAAAACTTGTATTCAACCAAGAGAGCCAACGCGGCACCTCAACCCTTATCTAGGGGAATCTAGAGGAGTTTGTCCAGAGCCCTTCACGGGGAATTCGGCAATACTCTTGTGTTATACGTGGTGTTTAGTTCAAGAGTTTAGTTTAGGTCATAATAGTTTTTACTTCCGCATTATTTGTTCATTTAGTGACCATTAGATTAGCCATCACCTATTCACCCCCTCTAGGTGATCCTACAATTGGTAACAGAGCCAAGTGCTCTGAATTTGGGTCTTACAACCTAGAGTTAAAGATCCTCTTTTTAGGCTAATCACATTTTTTTGTACACACACCATGGATTTCATGTCACCACCCATGTTTGACATTCTTAACATCCAAATTTGGAGGGTTAAGATGTCTATGTACCTCAAAGCCCTAGGCATTCATGTTTATCTTGCTACCACTAAAGATTCATATGTTAATAGAAAGAATATTGAGGCTAATGCAAAAGCCCTAAATGCTTTAAAGTCTACCCTAAATGATGATTATTTATCTAGGGTTTCTAATGTTGATTCGGCTTTTGTAGCTTGGAACATCATCACCTCCCTTGGCGAAAAGGATCTATATTATGCCGGGAGCGATTCGGATGTTGGAAGCGACACCTCCAATATGTGCTATATGGTCCAAGGTGACAACCCCCTTGAGGTAACTACCGAATCCGAAGTAGATGAAGATAATGACATGTCATATAATGAGCTTAGCACTTTTTGTCAACTCCTTCTTTAGAAATATGACATGATTAAGAAAGAAAATAAAAATTTGAAAAAGAAATTTGATTGCATGCATAAGGAAAATGATCCTTTCAAAAATAATATTGCATGTTTAGAAAAAGAAAAAGAAGATTTGAAAAATGAGAATGTTTCCTTAATGTCCAAATTAAATGATCTTTGTGAAGGAAACACTTGCTTGAAAAATGAAATTATTTTGGTGGAAAAACAAAAGGAAGTCGTTTTTCAAGAAAATAATATTTTAAAAAGAAAAATGATTGAAAAAGAACAAGAGAATGTTTTTGAAAAGAAAAAGAAAATTGTTTCACAATCTCACCATGCTTTACATGCCACCATTGATGAAAGTGAGATTAAATTTTTGAAAAATAAAATTAATTGTTTGAGCTCAACTTTGAGCTCATGTGCATTTAATCAGAATAGATTGGAGTCTTTGTTTTCAAAGAAACAAGCTCCACATGTTCATGCACATCATCATGCATATGCACACTTTGCACGCCATGATCACAAACACACTCATATGCATCCTAAGGTGTACAAGTGTACACATTGTGGCCGCAAAGGCCATTTAGCAAAATTTTGTTTTGATAAGATGCATCATATTAATTTTGCTAATAATAAAAATGTTTGGGGTCCTTATATGACTAACCCCCAAGGACCCAAAAGAAAATGGGTACCAAAACCCCCACCTTGTGTTTTTGATGTAGGTGAGGGCTCTCACACAACGTGAGAGGAATGGTGCCTTGTGGTGGATGCACATGGACTCGATGGACACACAGTTTTGATGCATCGCTATCAAGGAAGTTTGGTGGGTCAACCACCATGTTTGGAGTTTTGGAACATAGTTCCTTAGTTGGTAACTATTTCTAAACTCCTAGTTTATTTACATACTTATTCATGATTGATGATCTTTAGCATGTTCATGTTTTAATTGTTTTTGTGCTTCATGTGGTAAATACTAGTTTAAATGTAGTTTTTATCAAAACTTGTATTTATACATGTACAAATAGTGAGAACAAATTGATTCATATATGTTTGCACTTCATGCTCATTTGTACCCATTATAAGCACATGTATAGGCTAGTTTTGATGATTCTTTCATTTATACTTGTTTTGCCAATTTTCATGTTTTACTTCATGTATATGTAATTTTTATTCAAATCTAATAAATATACATATATACCCGTGAGTCTCTTGCCTTCATGCAAATACCTTTAATTGACTCTTTTTATGTTTGGGATATGTATGCATATTGTTAGATTTAGATAAATCATACATATACCTAGAAGTTTGTTTTGTTTTAATGAAAAATAAATTTTCATGTTTGGTTTGATAAAATAAAATGAATAATTTGTTTTGATCATTTTGAGCTTCATTGACTATTTTCATGAAAATGCTAGTTACATGATTTTTGAACACTCACACTCTATTTGTTTGTCATGACTTTGTTTCATGAACACCTTTTTGAGCTTTAATGATTTTGAGTGTCAATTTTGTGTGTATTTAGTATGACTCATGAAAAACATATAAATTGATTTCATGTTTTTGAAGGATCTTTAACTAGTTTTTCAAAAAAAATTAATTTAACTAATTATTTATTCTTCAATATTTTATGAGTTATACACATGATCCTATAATCCTATTATTGTTTCAATTGGTATCATTGAATCATTTCAATTGGTATCAATTTGACTCTATTTTTGTATACACTCATATTTTGTTTTTCTTATATATGTATGTATCAATTTCATTTGGTATACTCATTTTTCATACATATATACGAGTTATTTGTGCTTGAGTTAAAATTGTTGTACATGTTTAAAGCACAAAGTTGTTTATGATAAGAAAATAAAAAAAATTTTTAAGAAAAATTCTCAAGATTTGTTTTTATTGAGAAAATTCAAAATTTTGTTTTATATAAAAAATTAAAAGATTTTTGAGTTGTATTGCTTATATGCAAGGAGAGCTTAACATCTCTTCTACATATAGATTCATATTGAGTGTATTATATATTGAGGAGCTTGACAACTCTTCTCTATGTGATACACGTGTGTAGGTGGAGCTTCACATCTCCTCTTATGCATTACATATTATACGTTATGTGAATTAGGGCTTGTCATCCCTCTTTCATGTAATGTATATGTGTAGGGAAGTTACTTTACTATCTTCCTCTTCATGAATGTATATCGCATATAACCTTTTATTGACTTATTTGTTTACACCCCTTATTGGTCTTTTTGTTTATGACAAAAAGGGGGAGAAAAATTTATTTGATTTTGTTTTTACTTTAACCCCTTTGTTGATGATTGACAAAAAGGAGGAGAAATATTTGAGATATATGCATGTTTTCCTTGCTTAAGGGGGAGAAGTATTTGTTTTCCTTACTTAAGGGGGAGTAGTATTTATGATTATGCATATATGTTTTGTTTTGCAAATAGGAAAAAAAGATTTTGTGCTTTTGTTTTATGCTTGATTAGCATGTTTACTCCTTCATTTGCATACATGTTTATGAGCATACATTGCATAATTATTTGCTTATTTGTGATGCATGAGTTAAGGGGGAGCTTCTTTGAAGCTTTACTTTAATCCATGCATATATAACTTCATGAGTTTTGTCATCATCAAAAAGGGGGAGATTGTTGGCCCAAAGGCCCATCACTCTAGTTTTGATGATGATCAACTCATGTAGTTATAGTACTAATGATCGTGTGTTTAATTAGTGACAGATTTATGATCAAGATCTTAGTAGGTGCATAGCTTCAACAAAGAATTTAAAGTCAAGTTTTGGAGCTAGCACGGTTTGATCCAAGAGCCATTGGATCGTGTTTGGACCAAGTCAAGAAGATGAGAAGGCTTCAAGTGAAGACTTCAAGAAGATGAAGACTTGTGTCTAGGTTTGTTTTTAGAAGATTTTGTTTTTAGTTAAAATGTAAAGGATAGAATAGTTGGTGGATTGCTCAAGTATACACACACACACACACACTTGATTTAGTTTGTTTTAGAAAAAATTTTTCTCTTTGACAAAATATCTTTTTGGTTTTTGGTATGTTTTAACCAAAACCTTGTTTAGAGCTTAATGTCAAAAACATAGATATTTCACCATGTTTGTGTAGTGGATCATATCCATACACACTATGCTTCAAAGTTGTTTAAATATCTAGTTTTTGTATTTGGTGAAGTTTTGGAAAAACAAGTTTTGAAAAATCAAGTTTGGAAAAATACAGTTTTCATTTGAGCCAATATTTCCAACTTACAAAATTAGTCCAAAACATTTGTAACATGCCTTGATTTTGTGCAAGCATGTTTGTTTATCAAAGTATATTGGTAAAACTATTTTTGTAGATTTTCTGTGATTTTATGGGATTTTATGTGAGCCAAAAAGACCAAGTTTTTAATCCTTTAAACTTTGTTTCCTGGCTTCAGCCGGTCGACCGGGACGGTCGACCGCAGCTTGAAGTCGGCCGACCATCACGGTCGACCGACATGCACAGACGTGCACGCCAGTTCCGGCAGGAGGGCCGGTCGACCGACCCGGTCGACCGTCCAGAGAGCTCTGCTCTCTGGAAAGGCCCGGTCAACCGGGCGGTCGACCGGACAGAGAGACTTGCTCTCTGTATCCTGGCCTCGGTCGACCGACCGGTCGACCGATGGCACAACAGTCTGAAATATGACCGTTGGCTGGTCGACCGACAGTTCTGTCAGACCCCCAACGGCTAGTTTTTCTAGCCCTATAAATTTGGGGGTTTGGGCATTGTTTTTCTACAAGATTTCTAGTGGACTTTGAGCTAGTTTTTCTCACTTCTTTAAAAGAGTTTTCTCCACTAAATTGAGAGCTAATACTTCCAATCAAAAGGGGAGTTTTTATCAAGAATGTTAAAAGAGATTTTCTTGAGTTTTCCTCCACCTCTCTCTTCCTTGTTTTCTCACACATACACTTGAGCTATCCATTGCTATTCATCCTATAGGAGTGTTGTAGTGAGATTATTTTTAGGTGATCAAAGTGTTTTGATCACCAAAGACTTCTTTCTTGTACTTTGAGGAGGCGGACGTGTGTGTCCGCGGTGTTTCGAGTTCGGGTGCAAACTTGTTGTTTGAGGTGCGGCCTCGACGAGCCGGTGGGCTTGCGGTGTGTACGGGCTAGAGAGTCCGAGAGCTTGTAGGTATTGCAGCACCGAGGAGTGATCCATTGGGATCGATTATAGTGGAAATCCTTCGTGTGTCGAAGGCGGGGATGTAGAGCAAGTGTGCTCGAACCTCGAAACAAATCCCTTGTGCTTGCGATTGCTCACTCTCTCTCTTTGTCTCTTGTTTATTTCTTGCATTCCTTTATTGTGTTTATCTTTATATGCATGATATACTTGTGTGCTTAATTGTTATACTTGCTTGGGTTTGTTTGCTAAAACTTGTATTCAACCAAGAGAGCCAACGCGGCACCTCAACCCTTATCTAGGGGAATCTAGAGGAGTTTGTCCAGAGCCCTTCACGGGGAATTCGGCAACACTCTTGTGTTATACGTGGTGTTTAGTTCAAGAGTTTAGTTTAAGTCATAATATTTTTTACTTCCGCATTATTTGTTCATTTAGTGACCATTAGATTAGCCATCACCTATTCACCCCCCCTCTAGGTGATCCTACATTAAGGGCATTATGTCTCGCGTCAAAATCTTCCCAGTTTTTTTACAGTTTGCACATGATTTGCAAAAATGGAAGGAGTCTTTGAACAAAGTGGGCTAATAAAATTCACTTTGCAAGAGTTTCTCTGTGGTTTTGCGGGGACCGAAGGTCCTCCGCATGCAAGCTCGTAGCAGAAATTGAGCACGCTCCTTTGTTGCTTCTCTGGTATACATCGCCGGATAATCCGGTCAGGATAGTACTTGAAAGATATAGTTCTTTCTAGAAGAAATATCGAACTTGGGCAAAGAAGCGATACTTGTCCTGCTTTGTCCATTAAGCGGGTAATTGTCAGGTGACCAGAAAATTGACAATATCCACATAACAGGGTACTTTCAAAATGGTGAGGATGTGCTCGTCAGGGAAATCCTCATTGATCGGTATTCATTCTACAAGTGCATTAGAAATTCTTGACAAGTGGTAAGCCACAACATTTTTCACACCATTCTTGTCACGGATTTCCTGGTCAAAATTTTGAAGCAGAAGTATCCTCCGAATAAGTCGGGCTTTAGTTTCCTTCTTGGTCATGAGGTGCTTCAACGTGGAGTGATCCGTGAAAATCACAGTCTTGGATCCTAGTAAGTAGGGACGAAACTTCTCTAACATGAAGACAACGGCCAAGAATTCCTTGTCGGTCGTTGTGTAGTTCTGTTGGATATCAGTCAGGGTCCTACTCGAGTAATAAATCACATGCTACCTATTGTCGACGCGTTGTCCAAGGACAGTGCCAATAGAAAAATCAGAGGCATCACACATGTTTTCAAATGGTTGCGTCCAATCTGGAGCAAAAATGATGGGCACAGAGATGAGTTCTTTCTTTAGTCTTTCCCATTAGTAGAAATACTCATCGTTGAAGTTGAAAGGCACATCTTTACTAAGCAAGTTGGTCAAGGGTCTAGCAATCTTGTTAAAGTCCTTGATGAACCATCGGTAAAATCCTGCGTGTCCTAAGAATGAACGAATCTATCTTACGCACTTGGGGACAGGAAGTTTAGCCATTAATTTGATCTTTGCCTTGTCAACTTCAATTCCTCTTCTTGAAATTTCATGGCCGAGGACAATCCCTTGTTTCACCATGAAATGGCACTTCTCCCAGTTTAGAGTTAAATTCTTCTCCTTACATCTCTGAAGAACCAACTCTAGGTAATGAAGACATTGATTAAAAGAATCTCCATAAATGGAGAAATCATCCATGAAGACTTCCAAAAGTTGTTCTACCATATCGAAAAAGAGACTTAGCATGCACCTTTGGAATATAGCCGGAGCATTGTACAATCCAAAGGGCATACATCTGTAGGCGAAAGTTCCGAAAGGCATGTGAATGTCATCTTCTCTTGATCCTCTAAAGCAATAGGGATCGATTATATCCTGAATACCCATCCAAGAAGCAGTAGTACTCATGGCCAACCAAATGTTCCATCATTTGATTGATGAACGGCAAGGGAAAGTGGTCTTTATGAGTGGCAGCTTTCAATTTCTGATAATCGATGCAAACATGAATTTTTGTTGGTAATCGTGTTTGCACTAATTCCTTATTTTCGTTCTCTACCACTATAAAGCCAGCTTTCTTAGGGACAACGTGAACAGGGCTTACCCATTGGCTATCGGAGATGGGATAAATGATACCATTGTCCAAAAGTTTAAGAATTTTCGTTTTCACAGCATCTTGCATAAAGGGGTTGAGCCTATGCTATGGGTCCCTTTTGGGAGCTGCGTCATCATTCAAATGTATACGGTGTGTTGGCCCAAAAGGTTACACTCTTCATTTGTTTAGAGTTTTGATGATAACAAAACACTTAAGAGCTATATTGGTACTAATAAGTTTGTTCAAGATGAGTTTCAGGTTAGTAATATTTTGAAGGCCATTGTTTAGCTTTTGCAAGACTTTCTAGGTTCATGGAGCAAATAAGGTAAATGGCACAAGAAGGAATGTTCATAGAAGAAAAGGATCTAGCATGACATTGCATGGCTCAAGACTTCAGTTTGGTTCAAGAGACTTCATTAGTTTTGTTTTTAGTTTTATAGTTTTGTTAAAGAATAGTGGATAGGTTGAAGCTCAAATACACACACATAAATTCAATACGTTTGGTTTTTGATTGAATCGGTTTTGCATTTCAAGTACATATATCGGGTTTGAACCAGTTTTAGTTCTGCTGATTTGCTTGACACCTTTTTACTTTTCTTATCATAACTTTTTATTCTTATATTCAAATAATATGATTCAACTTGAATTTTAAATATAACTTTCAGATCTAAATTTCTTATTCAATAATCATTTTAGATTCAAATTTTAAAGATGTCAAATATTTAGTTGAACTCTGTTCTTGTTCTGAAAACAGCTTACAGTTTCTGTTTTAACACCTGTCAGTGTTTTATTGATAACTTTCTCATCCAAACTGATATTGAGTTGATTTCAGTTGCATTAAAAATAAGACTTAAAGATCTACAAATTATTCCTATATAGCTTATTCTGAATTCGAACAGTTGCAGCCAGAAAAATGTGCTCAAAGTTAACTAATCTGCCAGATTGGCAGTAATGGCTAATTTTCTAGAGGCTGATTTTTAACATATTTTCAAAATGTGTTTAAGTTTAAATAAAACGTGATTAGCTGTATTAGAGGGTCAATTTCTTCCTCTTATATTTAGGTAAAACTTTTCTATGTTTACTCTTCCTAAATCCTATATAAAGGGGTCATTAGGGTAGAGGTTTTCACAACAACAAGCATTGGCAAAATATTCAAAGTTTTCAAAGGCTTTCAAAAGAGTTTGGTCCTTGGTTTTTGTGCTGAAGAATCTCTCATTCCTGAAGTTTTAGTTTCTAAACTCTCTCAAGTTCTTTTTCTTTTTCCACTTACAATATTTGAGCTTCAATTCTAACCATTGTTCTACAGGGTTCTTGTAAGGGAAAGAGGCTTTTGCAAAAGAGAGTTTGTGGTCTTTTGATCACCAAGAAGTACTTGTGTTCGAGATTGTGGAGTTGGGTACTCTGGTGTGATTGTAACTCTTTGTGAAGTTATAGTGGTTAGAAATCCTTCTGGGTGAAGGCGGGGATGTAGAGCTGGGTGCTCGAACCTCGAAAAAATTCTCGGTGTTTGCGTTTGGTTTACTTGCTCTTATCTCTTGCATTATATTCTTTGCTTAAATTACTTGCTTGTATGTAATTGCAATTAATTTTTAAATTCTGCATTAAGTTCACTAGATTAGCATTATCACCTATTCACCCCCCTCTAGGTGATTTCAATTGGTATCAGAGCCTACGCTCCTGATATTAGGTTTAACCGCCTAGGAGTGAGATCTTGGTTTGCTAGTCTACATTTGCATTTTCATTTGCACACATTTAATTTGCACTCATGGATAGCCCTCCTATGTTTGACTTTTCTAGACATGATATTTGGAAGGCCAAGATGAGTTGTCATTTAAAAAGCCTAGGACATCTAGTTTATCAAACCACTACCAAAGAATCCTTCCCCAATGATAGCAAGCATAGAAAGGCCAATGCATTAGCCCTTAAGACACTTAGAGCATCTCTTAATAAAGATCTATTACATGTATTTGCTCACTATGATTCAGCCTTTGCAGTTTGGAGCATCTTGGCTTCTCCCGAGCTACCAAGGATCATCAATAAGTTGAGGAGATCTAGGAGAGACAAGTCCGACAAGTATTGCCTCATGGTCCAAGGGAATGGCTCCCTTGAGGTACAATCAGAATCTCAACTAGATGATAGCTCTAGTTCCTATTGTTATGGGTGTTTAGAAGTTTAAACTTTAAATATGGAACTTGCTACAAAGCTTGAAAATTTTTACAAAAACATGATCTTTTGAAAAAGAAAAATTTTGAACTAAAAGAAGAAATGAAGGATTTGTGTTCAAATTTTGAATTGATTTTGCAAGAGAAGGAAGAGATTGCTAGTGAACGTGACTCACTTAAATCTCAACTTGACCTTGCCCTAAAGGAAAATGAATTTTTGAAAAACAAAAATGATTGTGATGATGTTGTGAAAAATAATGAGATTTTATCTTCAAAATTGGATTTTATTTTAAAAGATAACCATTCTTTAAAAAATGAAATTGATTTCATTACTAAAGAATTAGATCTTGTTTTAAATAAAAATAAATCTTTGAAAAAGGATATAGATAATCATGTTTGCCATGCTAGTGTAGCTTCTTCATCTAGCACATCTATTGCATGCTCCACTTTATCTTCAACTATTGAAAATGATACAAATATGTTGAAGAAAAGTGTTGATTGTTTGGGCTCCACTTTGAGCCATTGTGCTATGAAACACACACGCTTGGAATTCTTGGTTCGAAAGAAACAAGTTCCATCTTTGCATGCACACCCTCCACGGCATACACATACTTCCCACGGTCACCACCATCACATGTATGCTTATGTGTACACATGTACACATTGTGGACGTAAGGGTCACCTTCCTAGATTTTGTTATGATCGTATATATTATGAAAATTTTGCAAATAATGTTGTTTGGGTTAGCAAAGGTACTAACCCCTATGGACCCAAAAGAAAATGAGTACCAAAGACCACCCCTATGGTTTTTGATGTAGGAGTGGGCTCTCGCATCACGTGAGAGTGGTGATACCTTGAAGTGGATGCGTTCTGTGCCTAAAGAAAAACAATTTGAATGCATCACTTTCAAGGGGAGTTTGGTGGAGAGGACCACCATTGGTTTGGAGAACTAGAGAGGTGCCTTCATCAGTTTTGGTATCAATCTCTAACTCCCGTTTATATTTGCATATTTTTTTTCATGTCATTGATTTATAACATGTCATGTTTTATTGTTCATTATGCCTATGCCATGTTTATTAGAATAGTGATATATTTGTTAGTTATTTGAGACACTCTTGTTTAAAATGGACTTATATCATTGTATTCTCACTTTGTTTTTATAACTAATATGTATGTCCTAGATCTAATGTACATGCATATACATAATGATCATATGGATGTTTATGATTTTTGTTTTGATACTTCATATTTTGATTAGTATGTTAAATGCCATGATTATTGGACCATTGACATGCATGTATAGCTTTTGAGTTCACCCATGTTTATATTGACACATATGTTATGTTCTCACCCTTGTTTAGCTATCGTGTCTTTCATAGTTCTAATAGCATGTGGATTTACATAATGATTGTTTTATGTTTGTAATGATGATTTATGTCCCATTTTATGCTACATGATTTGATTAATTGTTTAGATGTTAGTTTTCATTAAAACTAGGATATATACTTGTACATATTATGGGCCACAAATAGATCATTATATGTTTGTGCTTGAACGCTCTTTTGTACCCATTAGATGTGCTAATATAGTCTAGTTTTGATGATTCATGCATTCTAACTTGTATTCCCTATTTTGGATATGTTTTATGATCTTGTGTTTTAACTTCATGTATATGTCTATTTTGCCAAACTTTAAGATATACATGTATACCCTTTGAGTCATTTGCTTTTCATGCAAATCGTTATTATGGACTTAAATTGTATTTAGGGATATGTATGTATACTTCTTGTTTTGTCAAAACATACATATGCCTTGAAGTATGAATTGGGTTTAATGAAAATTTAGTTTTGATGAGTCTCATGTTTTCATGTTTAAAGGAATACCTTAATTGAGCTTAAGTGCATGTTTTCATGATAGTGTGTTTCACATTACACTTGTACACTCTCCTTATTTGATGGTTTCTCATGATTTTGTTTTCATGAGTATGATATGTGCTATATAGATTTTGAGTGTTTTTAGTGCCATGTGATTTACATGTGTTTCATGAAAAACAAGTTTGTTTTATTCCTTGCTTGAAGGATTTCGTACTAGTTTACAAGTTTTTTCATTTAACTAGTTGCTATATTCTTCGTTTTGGTAGAGTTTTTCAAACATACTTTATGTTCAAACCTATTTTGAATACCCTACCATCTAAGGGCGGTTGGTTGGGCGACCATGCCTTGTATGTTATTATTGAAAATCATTTTAAAACATGTGCATGAAATGGGTGGTAGGTTATATGAGGTATACACTTGATCTTATTATTGTTTCAATTGGTATCATTGGATCGTTTCAATTGGTATTAATATTGACATTCTTTTTGTATACTCATATATGTTTAATTTGTACTCAATAATATCACAAATTTTAGTTTTGCCAAACTTGATTTTTAATGAATATCATATTTAAATTGATTAGTTTTCAATTGGTATCCTAAGCTTATGCATCATTTTAATTGGTATTTCATAAAGGGGGAGAAAATTCGTATTTTATCTCTCAATTAATATTTGGTTTACCTTTGTTTCCACTCCCATACTTTATGATGAAAAATGATTTAAAGGAAAATTAATATGGATTTTAATTTGGTATCATATGAAAAATACTTTCAATTGGTATCATGATTCACTTATATTGATATTTTTTTTGGAAGAATATGTTTTATTGCTTACTTGGACCCCTTTGTTGATGATTGACAAAAAGGGGGAGAAGTATTTAAGTTTATATGCATATTTATACAAAAATATAGTTTGGTTAGTTTGATTTTTTATTGGTATCAAGAGCATTATTTCATAACATGTTCATGTAAAGATTTATTTTAGTATTAAAAGCTTGTTTTATGCATATCTATGCATTGTCATTATTTATTGGTTGTTTCCTAACCCTTTTTGATGTATGACAAAAAGGGGGAGAAGTATTGGTGATTTCATGTTTTGGTTTCATATTTTGTACATGTTCATATTTTGTACATGTTTATCTCATATATGTATATGTAGGTTTCATATTTTATACATATTCATATATGTATATGCTTTCATGTTTTATACTTGATAAAATAGAGTATCATTTGAGGGGGAGTTTTTATATCCCTTTTATATCTTGATAATATAGCCTATTTGTTTTGTCATCATCAAAAGAGGGAGATTGTTGGCCCAAAAGGTTACACTCTCCATTTGTTTAGAGTTTTGATGATAACAAAACACTTAAGAGCTATATTGTACTAATAAGTTTGTTCAAGATGAGTTTCAGGTTAGTAATATTTTGAAGGCCATTGTTTAGCTTTTGCAAGACTTTCTAGGTTCATGGAGCAAATAAGGCAAATGGCACAAGAAGGAATGTTCATAGAAGAAAAGGATCTAGCATGACATTGCATGGCTCAAGACTTCAGTTTGGTTCAAGAGACTTCATTAGTTTTGTTTTTAGTTTTATAGTTTTGTTAAAGAATAGTGGATAGGTTGAAGCTCAAATACACACACATAAATTCAATACATTTGGTTTTTGATTGAATCGGTTTTGGATTTCAAGTACATATATCGGGTTTGAACCAGTTTTAGTTCTGCTGATTTGCTTGACACCTTTTTACTTTTCTTATCATAACTTTTTATTCTTATATTCAAATAATATGATTCAACTTGAATTTCAAATATAAATTTCAGATCTAAATTTCGTATTCAATAATCATTTTCAGATTCAAATTTTAAAGATGTCAAATATTTGGTTGAACTCTGTTCTTGTTCTGAAAACAGCTTACAGTTTCTGTTTTGACACCTGTCAGTGTTTTATTGATAACTTTCTCATCCAAACTGATATTGAGTTGATTTCAGTTGCATTAAAACGAAGACTTAAAGATCTACAAATTATTCCTTTATACCTTATTCTAAATTCAAACATTTGCAGCCTGACAAATGTGCTCAAAGTTAACCAATCTGCCAGATTGGCAGTAATGGCTAATTTTCTGGAGGCTGATTTTTAACATGTTTTCAAAATGTATTTAAGTTTAAATAAAACGTGGTTAGCTGTATTAGAGGGTCAATTTCTTCCTCTTATATTCAGGTAAAACTTTTCTATGTTTACTCTTCCTAAATCCTATATAAAGGGGTCATTAGGGTAGAGGTTTTCACAACAACAAGCATTGGCAAATATTTAAAGTTTTCAAAGGCTTTCAAAAGAGTTTGGTCCTTGGTTTTGTGCTGAAGAATCTCTCATTCCTGAAGTTTTAGTTTCTAAACTCTCTCAAGTTCTTTTTCTTTTTCACTTACAATATTTGAGCTTCAATTCTAACCATTGTTCTACAGGGTTCTTGTAAGGGAAAGAGGCTTTTGTAAAAGAGAGTTTGTGGTCTTTTGATCACCAAGAAGTACTTGTGTTCGAGATTGTGGAGTTGGGTACTCCAGTGTGATTGTAACTCTTTGTGAAGTTATAGTGGTTAGAAATCCTTCTGGGTGAAGGAGGGGATGTAGAGCTGGGTGCTCGAACCTCGAAAAATTCTCGGTGTTTGCGTTTGGTTTACTTGCTCTTATCTCTTGCATTATATTCTTTGCTTAAATTACTTGCTTGTATGTAATTGAAATTAATTTTTAAATTCCGCATTAGGTTCACTAGATTAGCATTATCACCTATTCACCCCACCCTCTAGGTGATTTCACGGTGTTGCATAATTTCTGGACTTATCCCTTGATGTCACTCATGGTCCATCCTATTGCTTCCTTTTCTTTCCTTAAAATAAACATCAAGCTTTCTTCCTATTCCCCAGTCAAATGGGATGCAATTATGATTGGGAGAGTATCGTTTCCACCTAAGTATGCATACTTAAGATATTTCGGTAAAGCTTTCAATTCTAAGGGAGGGACTCATTGGAGGGGTTTGTAAATTTGGTTTCAAGAGTCGACACAATGGGGTTCGATGCCCAATCCACGACAGAATCAACGATTTCATCCAGATTAAAATCTTTCAACTCAAATTCATTTTTGAGCTCCTCATGCTCTCAAGTTTTCAATGTAGTTAACCTCTAAAGTTTGCTCTTCCAAATCTCTAGGTTGTTGTCCTAAGTTGAAAACGTTGACCTCCTTTGTCATGTCTCCAAATGTCAATCTCATAGATCCATTCCTACAATTGATTATCGTATTGGCAGTGGCAAGGAACGGTCATTCCAAAATGACAGAAGTCTAAGCCTTAGGGTTTGATATGGGTTGGGTTTCAAGCACAATGAAATCAACTGGGTAGATGAAATCCCGACCCTAATGAGGACATCCTTGATTTTTCCCTTAGGAACTTTCACGGATCGATCAGCAAGCTGAATTGTTACTTCGGTTGGACGCAGTTCTCCCAACCAGAGTTGCTGGTACACAGAGAGAGGAAGCAAGCTAATGCTTGCTCCCAGGTCAACGAGTGCCTGACTGATATCTGTCTATCCTATCGTGCAAGCAATTGTAGAACATCCGGGGTCCTTATACTTGACCTGGATGGGTTGACCTGGATGGGACCAGACAGGAGTTCACTAATATTTGTCGCTAGAAACACTTTCTTCAGTACATTGGTTTTCCTCTTCTTTGTACACATATCCTTGAGAAATTTAACATAGGCAGGGACCTATTGGAAAAGACGAACATTCAACTTGACCTGGTTAAACATTTCAAGGATCTTCACCATGTGCATACTCTTGTTATTATTCCTAAGCCTATTTGGGAATGGTGCTATAGGCTTATGGACTTTCTCAGCTGTGTTGTCCTTGTCCTTGTCGTGTCACGTGGACTCGAGCTAGATGTAGAGGCAGAAGTAGAACCGGATGGGCTTGGAGTTGCTGGCTGTGAAACTTGGTTATCCACCTTCTTTCCAGACCTGAGTGTATAGACATCATTACACTGGTTGATTTGGGAGTCTTGAGCTTCAAAAATCTGACTAGAGTTCTTTGGGTTGGCTAGTGGTTGACTAGGTAAGGTACCCTTAGGTCTCTCACTCAGAAACTAGCTAGCAACTTATTTGAACTTCTATTCGAGAAATTGCCTGTGTGTGGTTGCTCAGCATTTGTCCAGTGTGTTGCGTGAAAGCGTTGTGGGTCTTCAAAAGAGTCTCCATACTCTTCTCAAGTTCACTGAATTTTTGTTCAGTGGGTTGGTATGAGAAGAGGATGCTTGATTGGGAGGGAAATGCTGCTGATGGTGCTGGTGAGGACCATTATTGAAAAAGTTAGGTCTTACGGAATTGTTCTGGCTCCAGGAGAAGTTTGGGTGACTTCTCTAACCAGGATTGTACATTTGTGAGTAGGGGTTATTTTGTGGCCTTGTGTAGGCCTCATTAAGATGTTCCGATGGTGCTTGGTGAGCTTAGAATACTAGGCACTCTTTAGAAATACGATTTGGTGCTTGGTAGTACATGCAACCCAGATTGTTAATTTCTGGAGGGTTGACCTGATTGGCTATGGCTGGTTCTTTCTCTTTAGTCTCTAATGCTTTAATTATCCTCAAGAGCATGGCAATCTTTGCTTTTGTAGCAACAGACAATTCTATTGACAAGAGCCCACCCCTAGAAGCTATGGATTGTGAATTTCTAGGTTTTTCAAGGCTTGGCTCCCACTGGATGGTTTTCTCAGGTAGATCTTCAAAGAGGTCCTATCCCTGAGTCTCGTCTTTCTGCAAGAATCCCCTTGGCACATGGTTTCCAACAATGTTTTTATTTGATAGTCCAATCCATCATAGAGAACTTGGCATTGCCGCAATTTTTCTATACTATGGTGAGGGCATTATGCCAGGAGATCTTCAAATCGTTCAAAGTATCTCCAAAAGGCTCATTGGATTCTTATTTTTACTGCATAGGTTCTTTCTAATTAGAGCAGTCTTGTGAATTGGGTAGAATTTCTTCAAGAAGACCTTGATGAAATCCTCCCATGTTGTGACAGAGTCTACAGCCAAGCTGTACAGCCATTTCTTTGCTAGATCCTTCGGAGAAAAAGGAATGAAACGTAGCCTGGCAGCGTCATCTCCTAGCTGGGAAATACGCATCATTAGGCATACTTCTTTGACCTCCCTAATGAAGAAGTATGCATCCTCAGATTCCATACCATGAAATTTCGAAGAGTGTTTATGAATGGTGGTTTTAATACAAAATTATGTCTGTTTGCTTCTGGGAGTTTTATGCAAGAAGGCAGTGATATCCGATAGGGTAAAATCTTTCCTGTAATGAGGCCATCACTGGATTTTGAGGTAGCAACAGAGAGGTGTTTCTGACGAGTCTAGACGTGGACGGATCTCTCAACTACTCTTGCATTCAGCACACCACAAACAACATTCAGTCAACAAAACAATCGAAAAGGATAAAAAACAAACAAAAGAAGGAAAAAAATAACCAAGCCTAGTCTAAGGTACCTGAACCTAGACGACTCTTAACTGATTGACTCCCCGAGGGAGGTTTTTGCAAGAATTAGCCTGCCAGCTAATTGGCCAGGTCAAGACAAAACTCGGTGGGAGGTATCCGGGCGTGAGGCTCGGGCCTTAATTACACCAAACATGGAGTTTTTTAGGCTTAACCTCTTAATCCTCTTTCCTTAGACACCAATTTTCACCCTCAGTTAACTCTTAATGAGTCCGAAATGTCTCTAGGGCCAATGTCTATCAAATTTTAGTTAGGCTTAGGATTGTGAGTGCACTGGGAGATAGTTTTTGGGCTAAGAAAGGGTAATGACTTTCCCACCTTATCTTTCTTATTGGGATTTGCCCTTAATGTCAATTTGTGCAAGTGTACATTATATTCACAACAAGATAACACTCAAAGCGATAAATCACTCCAAAATATTAGTCCTATTCTAGATGAAATGCACACGTACCTTTCTTCAGCACTCTTCAACGATAATTTAAATGAATTGAAATAGACACGTGCTTTAATGCAAAAGTCTAATCAATTCTCAATTTAGCAACAAATGAATTTTTGTTAAGTTATTAACAGTGCATGGATGAGGCATACAAGAAACTAATATTTGTAGAAAGCAATTTGCGCAATTTTTGCAACCCTGCAGAAAATTTTTGTGAGTATATCAATTTTTCTGAGGGCAAAAGTGCTCTTCTTTTTCACGCAAATATAGGTCCACTGCAGAAATTAATCCCTTGACTCCTCCTCCTCCTGCACAAAAATAAAGAAAACTCTTTAGTAAGAAAAATAAAAATTGTTACCCCTTCCCGGCAACGACACTAAAATTTGATCGCTAAAAAGCTTGCACAAAGAATAAGTAAGAGAGTGATGCTCGATGATATAGCTTTAGTGATTCTACCGTAATAGCAAAGTGGCTATACGGGTCGTATCCACGAGGAGGGGAGGCGATAGAAGCGTGACGTGTGGTTCTTCTCTTCATTTGAGTTTTCTTCATTTAAAGAATGAATTGAAAAAAAAAAACAAAGAAGATTGTAGAAATGATTTGAAATGTTTTGATTGTTGGAGAAGTGTTTTTGTATTTCAGAGATAGAAAAGATACATGGCTAACCTTTTACTAATTGCTCCCACTAACCTCTAGATTCTTGAAGACATAACCTCATAGTGGATTATAGGCAATCAGAAATTTTGTGTTCAAGAACTTTTCACGTGGTAGATCGAATGATAGTTCCACCCATCACCTTGTTTCACACGACAAAACTGAACATTCATCCATCAAGATCCAACTAAAGGCAAGCATGGAGGAAGAAACAAATGCACTATTGGTATCAATAAGGATGCATGGAGTTTCACTAACTAAAAAATAAGTAAAGTTATCTACTTCTATAAATCATCAAAAACTTATGAGTTAAGCATGAAGTATGAAAGTGAGTATACTTATTAGTAAGTTAGAGTTAGAACCCTCATCGTAAGATATCATAGCTCTTGTTTGCACAAGGCTTATTTGATACTTATTGATTCATTTGGGTTGTTCAAGTAAGTTACTTGAGATTAGTGAGTTAGTAGTTAGTTATCCATTCTATAAAGAAGTTAGGTAGACATGGTAAATGAAAGTAAAAGAGAAAATAGAGGGAGAGTAAACATACTAAGGTAGTGCAAGTAAAAGCAAGGTAAATACACAAGGAAAAAGTTGATAAAGAAAGAACTTCCCTTATATTTGATTGTCACCTTCAAAATACAAGCTTCACTCTCTCTCTCTCTCTCTCTCTCTCTCTCTCTCTCTCACACACACACACACACACACTCTCACTCTAATGGCTAACCTAATACAAGTAACAAAGTAATATATAAGAAAACAAAGAAAAATACAACAAACTAGCATAAAATCCCCTATTCTCTGGATATCTCCCTCTTTGGAAATCCAGGGGAGTATTTAGAGCCACAAAAGCATGGGAGAACGGAGTGAGGTGTATGGCCTCTGGCCCTAGCATTGCGGTTCCAGGATGGTCGTGCATTGGTGCATTTAATGTGTTGACTTTTGCTTCCAGCATCAGCAGATTGGGCTTCAAGTGTTGAACTTCTTCTTGGTTCTAAAAGATCCTCAAATATATTAGAGTTTTGAGCCTCTTCTTTTTGTCAAGCTATGAACCTAGAAACAAGAAGAAGAACCTATTAATAAACAGACTTTTATTAAGATTAATGTGAAAATGTGATGAAAAATATGCAAATATAAACACTAATTAGTTCACTAGAACTCAACAACTGGGATCCCGCAAGACTCGAGCCTCAACTCCAATCTCAATCCTCAACACAAAGAGGAGAGCATAAAGTAGAAGAGAAATAGTTTCACTTGGTGACCACAAGATCACAAACTCTCTCAATACAACTTACTATAATTTGAGTGGAGATTTTAGGCTCAAGAAATTTGTGAGAGTGAAAAAAAATCATTAAGAGAATGGACTTTGAAAGCTTAAAACTTGTAAAAAAAATGATTAAAAATTAAAGCTCTTTGAAAACTAGAAACTTGAAATTTTTCTTGAATTTTCAATCAATTTTCTAGGATTTTTCTTCAATTTTCTTAGTTAAAAATTCTCTACAAATGACCTGTATTTTTATAAGTAGGGCAATCAATAGAAAGTTAATCTAAACATCAAATAGCTAATAAAATACTAGTAAAGTGAAATATACCCGTTTAGGAATAAGACAAAACCATTTAAATCAGAAAATGTCTGTTAGAAATTCAAAATTTCAAATCTGGACAATTTGGAGATCGACCAGCTAGGCAAACTTGATTTATCCATTATCCATGGTCGATCGGGCGATCGACCGACTAGAAAGACTACTGAGCTATGTATAGAGCTCAGTGTTCGCGGTTGACCAGGCAATCAACCGACCAACAGAGCTCACGACTTAAACTCCGGCACTCGATCGATCGGGCAGTCAACTGAGAACTGAGCCAGCTCCTGGCATATCCGTGTGCACCAGTCAACCGGCCAGAGCACACAGATGGCTCTACACACAGGCGGTCGATCAGCTCAACCCCAAAAAATGATATGATGTTTTTTCTATAAAATTTTCAAATCTTTTATCAAATTTGTAAAATCAAAAATATATATAAGTATTTGAGTAAGATTGAAACTATGGAATACACGAATAAATATGGATAAAAATTTGAGGGGGATATATCATGTATAATCAAAACTAAAACATTAAAACTAGTTTGTGAAAAATCATTTTGTGTGCGTGAAACTTGAGTATCCAATCTAACAATCTAAATTTAAACAATCAAAATCTTATAAAGAGTTATACTACTCTAAGTCTTCTTTAAGTACTACTACAAAAGAGCTAATTTAAATCGAAAAAAATTGCGTCGAAAATATTTTTGACCCAATATTTGCGTTGAATTGTCACAAATTCAATGCAATGTAAAAAATCTGCCTTTAACACTTAAATAATTATGAATAAAATTTTTGCGTCAAAAATTCAACGCAATACATACATCTTGCGTCGAATTTTTGACACAAAATTAAAAGGGCAAAATTCCTGAGAAAACGATATCAAATTTTTGTCGTCGGGAAAACGACATCAAATTTTTGACGTCAGGAAAATGACATCAAATTTTTGACGCAATCTTTACAGATTGCATCGAATGTTCTACGCAATTTGTACTAATTGCATTGAAAATTTGACGGAAACAGATTGCATCAAATTTTCAACGCAATCTGTTTCTTTCTAGGGCACGATCAATTTTTTTCCTCCTCTCCACTCTTTCTCTCCACTCATCTCTCTCACACTACCGCCCCAAAATTGACCCACTCCCCCAGCATTCTCCTCCCCCTGGCATCCCCCGGCATCCCCTGACGTCCCCCAGCATCCCCCAAGCGTCCATTTCTCGCCTCCTCCTCCCCCGTCTCCCCTCCCCTGGTGATTGAATTTGAACCTACACATAAAAATACAAAATTATAAAACTTAAAATAAAGAGTGCAAGTACTCAATGCTACCGCTATAGCAAGTGGGTATACGGGTCGTGATCCACAAGGAAGGACTGGTGATGGAAGCTTTTTTAGCAAGTTCTCTTTTAAGTTACAAAGTATGGTTAAAGATCTTCTTTTAGTTCTTTAAAAGAAAAGAAAAAATGGAGTTACAGTTAAGTTAGGGTGAAGGTGGTAGATTGAGAAGGTGGAGAAAATAGAAAATAGATTTATACAAAAAATTGAAAAGAGTGATAAAAGAGTTGGGTGTTGATGGTGTTGGTATTCTAAACTAAAAAATTAAAAGAAAGAAAACTAAAACCTAAAAAACTTACTTACCTCTTTGGAGCCTGCTTACCTTTAACCCGTATCGACGATGTACCTTTGTTTGAAGGCAAGCGAAGTATGACAGATAGGATCTTCCCACTCCCGATTTACACTATGAAATGAAGGGGCAAGCTACTGATAGGTAGTAAAAATTGCATATTTATCACTACATTTACTATCATGTGTCCTATTTATTCTTTTAATATTGCACTATTACTAAAGTTTTGCTATTTAATGTGTGCAGGCCTTGAGTATTTATTTAAATAAAGAATAAAAGCCTAAATGAAGCCTAAAAGCCTATGTCTAAGCCCAAGTGCAAAAGTGCAATTACCAAATGTCAAAGTTGCAATTACCAAGTGCAAAAGTTGCAAATGCTAAAAGAAGAGGGAAGGGATAGACTTCTATTCAACCCTAAATGCTTGCAGGATGAGGATAAATATAAAAGAAGGAGAGTGCAAAGATAAAATTCGTTTTGAAGAGATTTGGATTGAGGGTAACTTGCTTCCCAAGTTATCCCGAATTTTCAAATTAAAGAGTCGAGATGCCAGATCTAAACGGATAGACCCAGATGGACGGACCAGAGGAGGCCACGCGCGAAAGCGCATGGCCAGGGATAAAGCTATGGCCGCGGAAACGCAGCCAAAGCTGCGTTTCTGCGGCCATGTGGATGAGACAGAACAACTGCTTTCGCAGGAGAGTTCTATCGGGACTCTACTTCTTTCAGCGCGTATAAATACCCCTGCAGAGCAACAAAGAGGTGCATCCAGAGATGGGAAATTAGGGTTTCTTTAGTTTTTCTCTTTTCAAATTTCTGTAATTTTAATTTCGCTTTATGCATACTTTGGAGTAGAAGGAACATTGTATTTGGACGCAATTTCAAATAAAGGTTACCTTTTTTGCCATTTAAATTCTTGTCGTTTAATTTCGTTTTAATCTGTGATCTTTCTATTTGTTTTGTTCTTCTTTCTTTTACAATTTTTCATATTAAACAAAATAAAAAATTGAAAATATAAAAAAAAAAGATGATTAACTAATTCTAAAGTGTGGTTTGCTGATTTCTTAAACAACCCTAGAGCAGTTTAGAAATTGAATGGATTGATAATAATTTTTAGAAACCCTAGGTTTAAGACAGATTGCTTGAAGATTAAATTGATAGTTAGTTTTTCTAATCTAGGTTACACCTTTAATTTATTCTTCACAACTTCATGCTTAAGTACTTTGACAGCATAACCTTAAGGTGAGATTTTTTTTATGCTGTACTTAGAAGTTAGGATGAACACTTGTTGGATTTTTAGTAGTGCAACTAGTTAGACTCTAATATCATTTTTTCTTACTTGAATCTTTTCTAATAAACCTAGGATAGATTTTATGTGTTTCGAGATGATATTCAATATTCAAGACTTGCACTATGGGTTGTGGTAGAAGATCAGTAAAACCACATATCTCCAATCATATATTCCAAATCTAATCTATCTTTTGTTTTGTTCTAAGGATACAGAGAAGTCGTCCGAAAAGCTTGCATCGCATCATTCCCTGTGGATCGACCCGTTTTGGCCCTTGCTGCAGCGGATAGAATTGAGACTGAGAATTCATAACTTTAACTTTAACTCTTTCCTTGTAATCTCAGTTTTTCAATCAAAATTTTGGCGCCGTTGCCGGGGAAGGAACGGCACGATTTTCTCAAAACTAATTCTTTTATTCTTTCTGTTTGCAGGTTCAGAGAACAGAAAAACTAATAGCAGCAAAGGACATATAGTAACTCTGTGCCTCTGCCCTCGAAGGCAGAGCAACAGAGCCTACTACAGAGCCGCGCAAACGCGACAATAGCCGCGTTTTCGCGTCCTGAGTAGTTCACTACTCACTCTGTTTTCTACAGGTTGCTGCAATTTGCAAGTTTGATTTACTTCTCTGTTAAAAATTCTCTGTGATCACCCTGCATACTGCTAATTAATTAACAGTAACTTACTTGTTGAAAAAATAAAAAAAAATTAGACTCTTGCATCGTAGGCACGTGTCTATTCAAGTTTTTTTAATTTTGTTGAAGAGTGCTGGCGACAAGGTACGTTTGCATTGCATATAGATTAGGAAACACTCTTGGCTGATTTACTGCTTTTTGAGTGATTACTTATCTACTGCTTTACACGTACACAAAAAATTTAAGGGCAAAACCCATTAACAAGATAAGGTGGGGATTTCATCACCCTTCCTTGGCCGACAAATCATCTCCGTCACACTCACAACCCTAACCTTAAGTAAAAATTGACTAGACGTTGGCCCTAGGTTAACTCGGACTCACTAGGAGATTGGCCGAAGGAGGAAGTTGTTCGAAATTAACTCTTACCAAATCGGTGTCTAGGAAGGGGATTAAGGGCCGAAAACCCGAAGATCGGTGGTTATTTAATTAAGGAACGTCTTTGACGGAAAACCTCCCACTGGTCTTGCCACCTACCTGGCCGATTAACTTGTGGTTAAGGTCGGCAATATATCTCCTAAGGACATTCTAAAGTTAGGAGTTGTCTAGGTCAAGCTTACCCTAGAATAGGAATTTTGACTGTTTTTCTTTTTCATTGATTGATTGGGTGAACTTGTTTGCTAATTGTGCATGTCCGCTTGGTCGAGAGACCCACTTACATCTAACTACTAGAACCAGTTCACCACCTGAGCAAAATCCCGACTCACACATGGCACAACCACCGTCACTACAAGATAGGTTCTATCCTATTAGGACCTCTCTTCCTTCTTGCATTCAGTTATCCGATGAAGGTGTTGACCAATTTGAGCTCAAGCCACAATACATCAACACTCTTCCCAAATTTCATGGACTTGAATCCGAGGATGCATACTTTTACATAAGGGAATTTGAAGAAGTATGTCTCATGATGAAGATACCCATCCTAGGAGAAGATGCCATCAAACTACGGTTTATCCCATTCGCTTTGAAAGATTTAGAAAAGAAATGGCTCTACAGTCTAGAGGCCGGTTCAATATCTTCGTGGGATAATTTCGTTAAGGCCTTCTTAAAGAAATTTTATCCCGTCCACAAGACTGCACTAATTAGAAAGAACATCTTACAGTTTAAGCAAACAGCCAATGAACCTTTTTGGAAATATTTCGAACGTTTTAAGGACCTCCTTGCCCAATGCCCTCACCATGGGATAGAGAAATGGCGACTTTGCCAAGTTCTATATGATGGATTAGAATATCAAACTGAAACGCTATTAGAATCCATGTGCCAAGGAGGATTTTTGAAAAAGAACGAAAATGAAGGATGGTTATTATATGAAGAATTAGCTGATAATACCATCCAATGGGAACCAACTCCGAAAAAATTTAGGACTGATGACCATACTTCTTCTAAAGGAGGTATCCATTCCATTGAGGCCAACATAGCTACCGATGCTAAGTTAGCTGCTATGATGCGAAAACTAGAAGCTCTTGAAACTAAAGAACCAGTCTCTGTGAACCAAGTCAGCCCAACACCTTCGGCGGGCTGTACTTATTGTCAAGACATAAACCATGTGTTCGAGGAATGTCCCGTCTTTTTCGCACACCAATCCTTGCCCGAACATATGAGTGCGGCCTTCACAAGGCCCGCCAATAATCCATATTCACCCACCTACAATCCCAGTTGGAGAAATCATCCAAACTTTTCATGGGGCCCAAGCAACAATGATCAAACAATGCCCAAATTCTCCAACAATTTCCAAAATCCGCCCTATGAACAAAATTTCCCTAGTCAAAATCCTCCACACTCTTTCCAATATTCACAAATGGAAATAAGACTCTCCAACATGGAAAGAAAGGTGGACACTCTAGTTAAAAGCCACGACACGCTGGCTCAAGTCTTAACTAGGATAGAGATCCATCTGAATCAACAAGAAAGATAAAGGGGAACTCTACCAAGTCAACCATTGCCAAACCCTAGGAATCCTAGGCAAGCCAATGAGGCTCAAGACCAAAACCAGTGCAACTTGGTTCATACACTAAGATCAGGGAAACAAGTTGATAATCATGTATCCATGCCACAGGACCCATCTCAGTTGTCCATTCCATCTAGTTCCACTTCATCTCCACAAAACTCCAAAGAAACTGAAGTTGAGAAATCAGCAGAACAGGTGCATCAGCCTATAACCCCATTTCCAAATAGGCTTAGGAGTAACAACAATGCACACATGGAGAAACTACTCGAGGTGTTCAATCAGGTTAGGCTCAACATCCCACTTCTTGATGCAATCCAACAAGTCCCTAGTTATGCCAAATTCCTTAAGGACATGTACACCAAGAAAAGAAAGACAAATGTGCCTAAAAAGATTTTTCTAGCCACTAACATTAGTGAGCTATTGTCCAACCAGATCCCAGTCAAGTACAAGGACCCTGGTTGCCCCACCATTTCTTGCACAATAGGTCGAGCTAAAATCAATCGAGCACTCCTAGATTTAGGAGCTAGCATTAATTTGCTTCCCTTCTCCGTATATCAACAACTTTGATTAGGTGAACTCAACCCAACCCAAGTTACAATTCAATTGGCTGATCGATCAATCAAAGTTCCTAAGGGAGAGATCAATGATGTCCTCAAACGGGTGGGAGAATTCATTTACCCAGTCGATTTCATTATTTTAGAGACACAACCTGTGTCTAATCCTAGGTCCCAAATTCCCGTCATCTTAGGACGCCCGTTCCTAGCAACCGCGAATGCAATCATAAATTGTAGAAACGGATCCATGAGATTGACTTTTGGGGATATGACCAAGGAAGTCAATGTTTTTAACTTAGGTAAGCATCCCTACGACATAACCGACCAACCCTTTGAGGTTAACTTCATTGAAAATATGACTAGTGAGCACAACGAAGAGATCACACTAGAGTCAAAGGAAAAGGAGGAGTTAGAATCAAGTGATCTTAACCTTGATGAGATTGAATGGGCAGCAAATCCAAGTTCATAGAGATGGAAAATTCAAGCTTAACACCTCCACCCATCGAGCCACCTCCTTCGTTGGAGTTAAAGACCTTGCCTAAACATCTTAAGTACACCTACCTTGGTGAACACGAGATGTTACCAGTCATAGTTGCCTCCAATTTGACTAATAGGCAAGAGAAAACCTACTGGCAACCCTTAGGAGACATAGGGAAGCCATTGGTTGGACCATGGCAGATATCAAGGGACTGAGCCCTACGATAGTCCAGCATCGAATCCATCTAGAGGAAGGGGTTAAACTGAAGAGGGATCCACAATGTAGGCTAAACCCGCTCATGCAAGAGGCTGTACAAGCTGAAATAGTGAAACTGTTAGATAATAGGATCATTTATCCCATTTCTGATAGTGAATGGGTTAGCCCAATGCATGTGGTCCCAAAGAAGTCCAGCTTTACTATGGTAGAAAACGATAAGTATGAGTTAATGAAAACACGACTGCCTACCAAAGTTCGAGTATGCATAGACTATCGCAAGTTGAACGCCGCCACTAGGAAAGATCATTTCCCCCCATTTATCGACCAAATGCTGGAACGATTAGCCGGCCATGAGTATTACTGTTTCTTGGACGGTTACTCAGGGTATAACCAAATCCAGTAGCCCCGGAGGACCAAGAAAAGACAACGTTCACATGCCAATTTGGGACATTTGCCTATCGTCGAATGCCTTTCGGCCTATGTAATGCCCCCGCCACATTCCAACGTTGTATGTTAAGCCTTTTTTCTGACGTGGTCGAGCACTTCCTAGAGATTTTCATGGACGACTTCTCCATCTATGGAAATTCATTTGATCAATGTCTCCATCACTTGGAGTTAGTGTTGAATAGATGCACCGAAAAGAACTTGACCTTCAATTGGGAAAAGTGCCACTTTATGGTGCAACATGGGATTGTCCTAGGTCATGAGATATCTAGGGAAGGGATCAAAGTAGACAAGGCTAAGGTGGAGATCATAGCCAAACTTCCAATTCCACGATGCGTGAAGGACATTCGTTCATTCTTAGGACACGCCGGGTTTTACCGTTGGTTCATTAAGGATTTTAGCAAAATTGCTAGACCCCTTACAAACCTCCTAGCTAAAGATGTGACCTTCATCTTTGACGATATGTGTAATAGCGCGTGGGAGAAGTTGAAATTGGAACTCATCTCTGCACCTATCATCTCACCTCCAGACTGGTCCAACCCTTTGAGATCATGTGCGATGCCTCAGATTTTGCGATAGGCGCTGTCTTAGGACAGCGCAAGGATAACAAGCAACACGTGATCTATTTTTCAAGTAGGACACTCAATGACGCCCAAATGAACTATACTACAACCAAGAAAGAATTCTTGACAGTAGTATTCGCTTTGGAGAAATTCCACCCATACCTACTTGGGACCAAGACCACGATTTTCACCGACCATTCTGCACTTCGATACCTAATGCTAAAAAAGGATGCAAAGGCCCGACTCATTCGTTGGATCCTCCTCCTTCAAGAATTTGATCTCGAAATTCGAGATAAAAAAGGTGTTGAAAATGTTGTCGCAGACCATCTCTCTCGTGTGCCAAACGCACCTTCCAACGAACTGCCCATCAATGACAATTTTCTGATGAACAACTTCTAGCCATCTCTAAGGAACCATGGTTTGCCGACATAGTAAATTACTTAGTCACAAACCAAACGCCACCTAATTGGTCAAAACAGGATAGATACAAATTCTTGTCTCAAGTCCGGTATTACATATGGGAAGATCCATACCTTTTCAAATATTGTAGCGAACAAATTATTAGGAGATGTGTCCCCGATGAGGAAACTAGAAGCGTTCTAGCCTTTTGTCATGAATTTGCTTGCGGTGGACACTTTGGTCCCCGCAAAACTGCCGAAAAGATCCTACAAAGTGGCTTTTATTGGCCAACGTTGTTTAAAGACGCATTTGAATTTTGCAAAACATGCACAAGATGTCATATGATAGGAAGGATTTCTAAAAGAAATATGATGCCCCTAAATCTAATTCTAGAAGTAGAACTTTTCGATGTTTGGGGCATTGATTTTATGGGACCCTTCCCTAATTCGTTTGGGCACCAATACATCTTGTTGGCCGTAGATTACGTATCGAAATGGGTCGAAGCCGTCCCTTGCAAGACAAATGACAACAAAGTTGTTGTCAAATTCTTGAAAGAAAACATCTTCTCACGCTTTGGAACCCCTCGTGCCATAATTAGTGACAATGGTACACATTTTTGCAATAAAACTTTTGAAGCTCTTATGCGAAAATACGCCATAACTCACAAGTTATCTACGTCGTACCATCCTCAAACCAGTGGACAGGTAGAAGTTTTCAATAAGCAAGTCAAGCTTATCTTGGAGAAACTGTGAATCAGAATAGGAAGGACTGGTCCACCAAATTGGTGGATGCCCGATGGTCATATAGGACTGCCTTTAAAACAATTCTAGGAATGTCTCCCTACAGACTAGTCTTTGGAAAGGCTTGCCACCTTCCTGTTGAGTTAGAGCACCGGGCCTTATGGGCAATTAAGCAGCTGAATTTCGATCTAGAAAAGGCCGGTGAGCTTCGAAAATTGCAAATTTCTGAAGTGGAAGAATTGAGGAACGAAGCATATGACAATGCGAAAATTGCGAAGGATGGGGTTAAGGTTTTTCACGATAAGTTCATCATGAGAAAAACTTTTGTCCAAGGACAAAAAGTGTTACTCTATAACTCTAGACTTCATCTCTTTCCCGACAAGTTAAAATCAAGATGGACAGGCCCTTCATTGTTAAGACTGTGTTTCCACACGGAGCCATAGAGATCTACGACCCAAAAAATGGCAGTACATTCAAGGTAAATGGTCAACGTCTTAAAATCTTTTTGGAATCAGTTCCGAAAGTAAAAGCAGTCATGGGTCTTTTTGACCCAATGTATCGGTAACTCTATCTCTCTGCCAATTCATGCATCCATGCATTTCATTCATACATTGGGGACAATGCATGAGACAAGTGTGGGGAAGGGTAAAATGTAAAAAAAAAAAAATTAACTTAAAATTTTTTTTACTTTTTCTCTTTATTTGTTCTAACATTAAAAAAAAATTATAAAAAGGACAATATTTTGACATATCTTTTAACAGACATCTAAGTTAGTCTTAAGAATTAGGAAAATCATGATTAGGATTTCTAAAAACTTGGTCAAAATAAATAAATTGTTGAATTTTTAGGTATAGGAGGAGAAATTGAATAAGTAATTAGTTTTGATTTTTACCTTAATGAAATGTGCATACCTAATGAATATCTAGGATTCTAAGACAAAGACTCGTGTGCCTCGTTAAAAAAAAACGTTCACTAATTAAGCTGGATACATGTGCCTCAAGAAGCATAAGTATTCACGCCTAAAGGTGATTTTATAAAATAAAGTCCTTGGTTTTGTGGCCTAGTTCACTCGAATTTGAGTCCGTGGGGTGTTTTCTCACCCAGTGCCCTAAAACCAACCAGTTTGGAAGTCACCGACTTTAAGTTCGCTACATGGGTGGATTAGAAAGCCTAAGAAAACTAAGAAATATCATATATTAACACATCTAATAGTCAATTAGTTAGGTATGAGGGCATCAAGAAGCCTTGATATTTACACGAAAGAAAATTAGATGAGTTATACATATTAAAAAAAAAAGAAGAAAAAAAAAGAAAAAAATAATCATAATAATAATAAAGAGGCATGAGAGTCCAAGTTAAGGAATTCCTAGTAAAGATTCACAAGGGTGCATATGACTTTTGGTAACGAAAGAGACTATACAAAAAATTCAATTTTGATCCTTACCTAAAATGATAACAATTTACTATATAAAGACTAAGTTTAAGAATGAATAAAAATGACAATCGTAAAACTTATAGACTACTTAGTCTCTTCAAACATATTTCAAATATTTTCCTTTTTGTAGATTTTGTGGGTGTAATCCGCTGAAAACCCTCACGAGATAACACTCGTCCTCTAGGGTAACCTAGAGGTTTAACGGCTTGTTGCACATGCTAAGTGCAACCGTGATTCCTACGAAAGTGAGTTAGCTAGATTAGTTTTTCTTTTCGATTTTTACTCGAGGACGAGCAAAAAGATAAGTGTGGGGGTGTGATAGGTAGTAAAAATTGCATATTTATCACTACATTTACTAACATGTGTCCTATTTATTCTTTTAATATTGCACTATTACTAAAGTTTTGCTATTTAATGTGTGCAGGCCTTGAGTATTTATTTAAATAAAGAATAAAAGCCTAAATGAAGCCCAAAAGCCCATGTCTAAGCCCAAGTGCAAAAGTGCAATTACCAAATGTCAAAGTTGCAATTACCAAGTGCAAAAGTTGCAAATACTAAAAGAAGAGGGAAGGGATAGACTTCTATTCAACCCTAAATGCTTGTAGGATGAGGATAAATATAAAAGAAGGAGAGTGCAAAGATAAAATTCGTTTTGAAGAGATTTGGATTTAGGGTAACTTGCTTCCCAAGTTATCCCGAATTTTCAAATTAAAGAGTCGAGATGCCAGATCTAAACGGATAGACCTAGATGGACGGACCAGAGGAGGCCACGTGCGAAAGCGCGTGGCCAGGGAGCCGCGTTTCCGCGGCCATGTGGATGAGACAAAACAACTGCTTTCGCAGGAGAGTTCTATCAGGACTCTACTTCTTTCAGCACGTATAAATACCCCTGCAGAGCAACAGAGAGGCGCATCCAGAGACGGGAAATTAGGGTTTCTTTAGTTTTTCTCTTTTCAAATTTCTGTAATTTTAATTTCGCTTTAAGCATACTTTGGAGAAGAAGGAGCATTGTATTTGGACGCAATTTCAAATAAAGGTTACCTTTTTTGCCATTTAAATTCTTGTCGTTTAATTTCGTTTTAATCTGTGATCTTTTTATTTGTTTTGTTCTTCTTTCTTTTACAATTTTTCATATTAAACAAAATAAAAGAATTGAAAATATAAAAAAAAAGATGATTAACTAATTCTAAAGTGTGGTTTGCTGATTTCTTAACAACCCTAGAGCAGTTTAGAAATTGAATGGATTGATAATAATTTTTAGAAACCCTAGGTTTAAGACAGATTGCTTGAAGATTAAATTGATAGTTAGTTTTTCTAATCTAGGTTACACCTCTAATTTATTCTTCACAACTTCATGCTTAAGTACTGTAACGCCCCGATCCCAGGGTACGAGACATTACTGCAACGTATATACGTAGGTCAGAAATACCCTTACGTATATACGCTAAGCATCAGTACAGGCAAGAATCAGAGTACGGAAGCAAGTGGTGCATTATACATTCCAACACATGATTACAATTACAAAGTTATCACCAGAGGTGATAAATATTACAAGAATATTACATCACAGATAGGCGCAAATGCGAGAATACAAGGAGATGTACATGTATGAATAGTAAAAAGGGCGCTCACGGGATAACTGGAGAAGCCACGAGCCACAAGGGGGAGCAAGGATGGAACTGGAGCTACAGCTGATCTGTCTGCTCCACAGAAGTAAACTTGGTCCTCAGCAAGAAGGTCCCCTTCGGTCAAGCTCCAGGACCTGGACATGAGGATCCAGAGGAGTCAGAACTCTCCCAGCGAGTGGTGAGGCGAAAGCCAGATGGCGTGAAAAGATAAGCACATGTGTATCGATAACACTGAATCATAAGCATGCATTGAAAACCGTGTCGTGAGCATAAGCATGCAAGAGCAAGTAGATATAAAACAAGTGATATCAAGCAGGAAGTACCCATGGTATGATAAGATAAGAACAGGAGACTAGAGAAGTGGAATACCAGTGGTAAAGCAGGAGGTGAACATGTATAGTATAATAATCATAAAACTGGAAATCCGATGTAAATCTGATAGAAGCATTCTTGGCAAATCACACAACGAATACATAGTTGGCATCGTTTATTACTATTACTCGTCTGACCCATATATCTAGGTATGTGTCCTGGTGTACATCTCAACACACATACATCCATATATAAGCAAGCCGAGGTTTTTTACTGGAAGCTGATGAAGAACTGATAGCTCATACTTATAGTAGTTCCCGACTGCCCGGGACATAGCCATTTGGGGGCCTGAAATCCCCCTAACATGCATCTTCTGGGGGCCTGAAATCCCCTAACACGATCGTCAGTTTTGGTATTCCACTACTATAAGCAAGGCATCATACCGGCATCCATCACTTCCTCCCATTCCCCGTGCAAGTTATCCTTTTTATGGCTTATTAAACATAATTATCAGATTACGGGAATGAGTAGGAACATAACTTGTCATAACAGGAGTACATAACAGGCATAACAGGAATCATAACAAGCATAACGGAGTTCATAACAAGAAATCAGGTACTAGATTCCCGTAATGTGATCATCATGAGTAGAGAGTTATTCGTAACGGTATCAGGTTTTATCACGCCAATGACAAGTGTTCATGTAGATGACAGGTGATAAGTCAAGTCATACCGGGGACAGGTGGTATAACATGAGTCAGTGTCAAGTAGTAGCATGTCGGGTGTCAGGTGATAACACATCAAGTGTTAAATAATACAGACAGGTATATGTCAAGTGTTTACATAACAAGCTTGTATATGGTAAGTGTTAGAGTAATGGTTGAGCATAATCAAGCGGAGCTTAAGCAAGCTGGAGGCATGAACAACAAACAGTGTTTAACACTGGAGCGTCTGGCAAGATTACCGGGACAACTCGGCGTAAAGTGCGACTAACAAATCCGGCAGCATCTTGCCTAGACGAATCTAGTGGTAAAGTGCTGAGCGCTAAGTATGCTCACCAGATGGAGCTGAGAAACCTGACGGTCTCAAATCACTTCTCTTTCGAGATAGTGAGAGATCGGAGGCTGAATGGTCTGGAGGCAGTGCTGAGAAACCTAACGGTCTCAAATCACTTCTCTTTCGAGATAGTGAGAGACCGGAGGTTGAATGGTCTGGAGACGGTGCTGAGAAACCTGACGGTCTCAAATCACTTCTCTTTCGAGATAGTGAGAGACCGGAGGCTGAATGGCCCGCACGAGTTGTTCTATCCTATTACAAGCATTACAGTATATCAGTCCGGTTCAAGTGAGGACTTGTCCACAGATTACAACACACACCCGTACAACCACACCGCACTGATACTAAAGACAACTAATAATGATTTTAATACAAGTCTATTTTCTTGGCGAGGAAAGTCACTCGCCTAAAACGCCACTTTTGAAGCTTTGTGCGTCCGAATTCCCAGGAGAGGAAAAACATCAAGCGAGCAAAGAAAGGGGGCTTGGCCCTTGGGTGGCCGCCGGCCCTAGGGTGGTGCGCCACCCCTTGGTGGTGGCCTAGGAAGGGCTGGCCCTAAGGAGGGGGAGGGAGAGAGGAAGGGAAAGGTGATTTCTTTGGTGGTGGTGTTATTTGGTGAAGAAGATGGATTTTGGTGGAGTAATAAAAAGAAAGTGAACGGGGTGATGTTTGGAGGTTGAAGTAGTGGATGGAGGTGGTGGGTGTGATGGTGAAAGTGATGGTGGAAGTGAAGATGGTGGTGGGACATAGTAGAGGAGATGGTGATGAAAAAGGTTAAGAAAAGATGGTGGTGGTGACGTTAGTGTTGTCGTTGCAATTGTCACCGAAATGATTACCGGAATAATCGTGAATGATTACCGAATAATCATCAGAGATGTTGCCGATGAAGAAGAGCTCGGCCCCAATCCAAGAAGGGTGGCCGGCCTTGGTGTTGGTGGTGGGGTGTTGGTTTGGTGGAGGGATTTAGTGGTGGTGGTATTTTTGAGAATGTAAAGGAGAAGGTGAAGGCTTTGGTGGAGTTTTGGGGTTTGTGATGGTTTAAATGGAGATGAAGGAGGAAGAAGATGAAGGTAGGAAGTTAGAGAAGTTGTAGTGGTTGTTGTTGTGGTGGAGATGAAGGAGGAGTTGGTGGTGGTTAAAGTTTTGGTGAAGAGAAAATGAAGTGGAATTGAGAAGGAAAAGTTTATATAGGAATTGGAATTGTGAAGGTGGTGTAAAAGTGTTTAGGGAGGGGTTTTTTTTGTAAAAATGGAGAGGTGAGGTGGCTCTTTGCCCGGCCATGGTGATGGGAGAGGAGTTGGATATTTTGGAGAAGATATTTTTGATGTTGGAGAAGATATTTTTGGTGGAAAGTTGTAGAAGAAAATGGAAGAATGGAGAATTTTGTAGAATTTGGTGGAAGGAAAAGGAAGGAAAGAAAATGGAAAAGGAAAAGAAAAGGAAAAAAGGAAGATTTTTCTTGGAAGAAAAATTGAAAATAATTAGAGTAGCAGATTCCCGGGATTCAGTTGCGGATGCGGAAAACTTTCGGAAAAACCGAAATCGTCTGAAAATCAAGTATCTCGGAACGACCCGCAAAAAACTCTCAAAAATCAAGAATATTATTCTAAGAATCATGGTGAAATTCATTTCAAGAAATTCTTTATAGTTTTTTAATTAAAAATCTTGAAATCGGCCGCCAATATTGGTTGATACCAAATCTGGCAGAAATCTGATAAATTCTGAAAATTCTCAAAAATGAATTAAGATAGTAAATATTATTCTAAGCAAATATGGGAAAGCGGTTTCTCAAAGTTTGACCCCATTTGTAAATTAAAAATCCAGGAATAAACCAGCGGCACCGATTAATCCCGATTTTAGGGTTGTTTTATAAAAATAATTCAGAAAAAATCTGAAAAATCATGAAAAATCTAAAATATTGGGAAACAGTGTTTGAAATTAAAATCAATCAATTTAGACTACCAGAAAGACTAAATCAATGAAATCAAAAAAATACGATCGAAAAAATTGAATACGCAGAAAATACGTATTCCGGGAACGGGGTGTTACATTCCACCCACCTTACAAAAAAATTTCGTCCTCGAAATTTCGATAAGGGAAGATGAACAAAGGAGAGACTAGGGTCGACAATGAGAATAGGATAAAGTGGAATATTTAGAAAGATAACCAACTCAAAATACAAAAGATCAGGGGTAACTGTTACAAAGGTAACCAACTCAAAGCACAAAAGATCAGGGGTAGTTGTTACAATGATATCCTCAAGGTCCCTGTTCTGGATACTGGGATTCGTATTCTGCTGCTGCTTCGCCTGATGCCTCTACTGACATGTTGTAAACTTGGCCTCTGCCATGATCTGCTCTTGCTCCTCTCTGTAATTGATCATGCTGCTGGGGTGGGAATGGAGCTCTTCGGCCAATGGGTTCTGGGTTCCCTCTATGTAGTGGGGCTGGAAGTACTGGTCTAATTGGTGCCATATTTCCTACCCTTCTGAATGGGCAATCTCTTATTGCATGACTTCCCATCCCACAGGCTAAGCATAGTCCGTTAGCCATTCGACAGTCTTTCCTATAATGTCCAGGCTTGTGGCAGAAGTTGCATATGATCTGAGGAAGAGAAGGTTGGAATGGTCATTTGACTATCGGGCCATTGATGGGCCTGGTTGTGGGTTCTTCATTCATCAACTGAAAGGGTCTCTTCATTGGCTTGTTCTGTACCTGGTTCTCATTTTTCTTCTCCAGTCCTCGTTCTACTTCACGGGCAATGGAGAAACCTGGGAGTACGTCTTTAGCTGTTGAGGAATAAGAAACATCTGAACATCCATCTTCAGCCCTTGCTGAAATCTGCTAGCCCGTTTCTCTTCGTCTGTCACCATGTAAGGTGCAAAACTGCTGAGTCTCAAGAAGTCAGCAGCATATTCATCCACTGACCGACTCCGCTGCTGTAGCCGGATAAATTGTTCTTCCATTTCCTTTTGAGCTGTTGCAGGGAAGAATCTTTCGTAGAAACCTTTTGAGAACTGGTCCCATGTAATGGGTTTCTCCAGTGTTGCTTCTTCTGCCAACCACCAGGTTCTGGCCACATCTCTCAGTTGTATCTTGGCCACTTCCACTTGGTTCTCCTTAAGGACTCGGGCTGCATTCAAGAGATCCGTCGTGTCTACCAGCCATTGTTCTGCATCCAAGGGCTTCTCTATGCCTGAAGAGATCGCCGGTTGTAATCTCCTGAAGTCTGACACGTTGCCTGGCCTCTGCTCTCGGGGTGCAACCAACAGTCCTTGACGTAGAAGCTCTGTCTGCTGCTGTTGACTCTGCATCATCCCTGAAGTATCCTCATCATACCATCATTGTCTCTGCTTGATCCATCTTGAGAGGTACTGGGTCCATTACGTGTTCCCCGTCTTTCCATATCTGAGTTGGTTGAAGAGGTAGCAAGAAGGAGCTGGAAGGTAAAAGATTGAAGGGTCTCAGGATACAAGGAATGGATCAAAAGAAGAGAGAGAGAGTGAGTGAGATAACTCTGCACTTGTAGTTGGATTGTATAACCAGGACTCTTGTATTCCAGTTGCAAATTTCTTTACCATTAATTTTCCATCTGGACGTACCGAGAATGTGAGAACCTAGGCTCTGATACCATCCTGTAACACCCCGATCCCAGGGGTACGGAGACATTACTGCAACGTATATATGTAGGTTAGAAATACCCTTACGTATATACGCTAAGCATCAGTACAGGTAAGAATCAGAGTACGGAAGTAAGTGGTGCATTATACATTCCAACACATGAGTACAATTACAAAGTTATCACCAGAGGTGATAAATATTACAAGAATATTACATCACAGATAGGCGCAAATGCGAGAATACAAGGAGATGTACATGTATGAATAGTAAAAAAGGGCGCTCACGGGATAACTGGAGAAGCCGCGAGCCAACAAGGGGGAGCAAGGATGGAACTGGAGCTACAGCTGATCTGTCTGCTCCACAGAAGTAAACTTGGTCCTCAGCAAGAAGGTCCCCTTCGGTCCAAGCTCCAGGACCTGGACATGAGGATCCAGAGGAGTCAGAACTCTCCCAGCAAGTGGTGAGGCGAAAGCCAGATGGCGTGGAAAGATAAGCACATGTGTATCGATAAAACTGAATCATAAGCATGCATTGAAAACCGTGTCGCGAGCATAAGCATGCAAGAGCAAGTAGATATAAAACAAGTGATATCAAGCAGGAAGTACTCATGGTATGATAAGATAAGAACAGGAGACTAGAGAAGTGGATACCAGTGGTAAAGCAGGAGGTGAACATGTATAGTATAATAATCATAAAACTGAAAATCCGATGTAAATCCGATAGAAGCATTCTTGGCAAATCACACAACGGATACATAGTTGGCATCGTTTATTATTATTACTCGTCTGACCCATATATCTAGGTATGTGTCCTGATGTACATCTCAACACACATGCATCCATATATAAGCAAGCCGAGGTTTGTTACTGGAAGCTGATGAAGAACTGATAGCTCATACTTATAGTAGTTCCCGACCGCCCGGGACACAGCCATTTGGGGGCCTGAAATCCCCTAACACGCATCTTCTGGGGGCCTAAAATCCCCCTAACACGAATCGTCAGTTTTGGTATTCCACTACTATAAGCAAGGCATCATATCGGCATCCATCACTTCCTCCCATTCCCCGTGCAAGTTATCCTTTTTATGGCTTATTAAACATAATTATCAGATTACGGGAATGAGTAGGAACATAACTTGTCATAACAGGAGTACATAACAGGCATAACAGGCATAAATCATAACAACAGCATAACGGGAGTTCATAACAAGAAATCAGGTACTAGATTCCCGTAATGTGATCATCATGAGTAGAGAGTTATTCGTAACAGGTATCAGGTTTTATCACGCCAATGACAAGTGTTCATGTAGATGACAGGTGATAAGTCAAGTCATAACCAGGGACAGGTGGTATAACATGAGTCAGTGTCAAGTAGTAGCATGTCGGGTGTCAGGTGATAATACATCAAGTGTTAAATGATACAGACAGGTATATGTCAAGTGTTTACATAACAAGCTTATATATGGTAAGTGTTAGAGTAATGGTTGAGCACAATCAAGCGGAGCTTAAGCAAGCTGGAGGTATGAACAGCAAACAGTGTTTAACACTGGAGCGTCTGGCAAGATTATCGCGACAACTCGGCGTAAAGTGCGAGTAGCAAATCCGGCAACATCTTACCTAGACGAATCTAGTGGTAAAGTGCTGAGCGCTAAGTATGCTCACCAGATGGAGCTGAGAAACCTGACGGTCTCAAATCACTTCTCTTTCGAGATTGTGAGAGATCGGAGGCTGAATGGTCTGGAGGCAGTGCTGAGAAACCTAACGGTCTCAAATCACTTCTCTTTCGAGATAGTGAGAGACCGGAGGTTGAATGGTCTGGAGGCGGTGCTGAGAAACTTGACGGTCTCAAATCACTTCTCTTTCGAGATAGTGAGAGACCGGAGGCTGAATGGCCCGCACGAGTTGTTCTATCCTATTACAAGCATTACAGTATATCAGTCCGGTTCAAGTGATGACTTGTCCACAGATTACAACACACACACCCGTACAAGCACACCATACTGATACTAAAGACAACATAATAATGATTTTAATACAAGTCTATTTTCTTGGCGAGGAAAGTCACTCGCCTAAAACGCCACTTTTGAAGCTTTGCATGTCCGAATTCCCTGGAGAGGAAAAACATCAAGCGAGCAAAGAAAGGGGCTTGGCCCTTGGGTGGCCGCCGGCCCTAGGGTGGTGCGCCACCCCTTGGTGGTGGCCTAGGAAGTGGCCAGCCCTAAGGAGGGGGAGGGAGAGAGGAAGGGAAAGGTGATTTCTTTGGTGGTGGTGTTATTTGGTGAAGAAGATGGATTTTGGTGGAGTAATAAAAAGAAAGTGAAGGAGGTGATGTTTGGAGGTTGAAGTAGTGGAGATGGAGGTGGTGTTGTGATGGTGAAAGTGATGGTGGAAGTGAAGATGGTGTGGGGAATAGTAGAGGAGATGGTGATGAAAAAGGTTAAGAAAAGATGGTGGTGGTGACGTTAGTGTTGTCGTTGCAATTGTCACCGAAATGATTACCGGAATAATCGTGAATGATTACCGGAATAATCATCGGAGATGTTGCCGACGAAGAAGAGCTCGCCCCAATCCAAGGAGGGTGGCCGGCCTTGGTGTTGGTGGTGGGGTGTTGGTTTGGTGGAGGGTTTTTAGTGTGGTATTTTTGGAGAATGTAAAGGAGAAGGTGAAGGCTTTGGTGGAGTTTTGGGGTTTGTGATGGTTTAAATGGACATGAAGGAGAAAGAAGATGAAGGTAGGAAGTTAGAGAAGTTGTAGGGTTGTTGTTGTGGTGGAGATGAAGGAGGAGTTGGTGGTGGTTAAAGTTTTGGTGAAGAGAAAATGAAGTGGAAAGGAGAAGGAAAAGTTTATATAGGAATTGGAATTGTGAAGGTGGTGTAAAAGTGTTTAGGTAGGGGTTTTTTTTGTAAAAATGGAGAGGTGAGGTGGCTCTTTGGCCGGCCATGGTGATGGGAGAGGAGTTGGATATTTTGGAGAAGATATTTTTGGTGTTGGAGAAGATATTTTTGGTGGAAAGTTGTCGAAGAAAATGGAAGAATGGAGATTTTGCAGAATTTGGTGGAAGGAAAAGGAAGGAAAGAAATGGAAAAAGGAAAGAAAAGGAAAAGGAAGATATTTTCTTGGAAGAAAAAGTGAAAATAATTAGAGTAGCGGATTCCCGGGATTCAGTTGCGGATGCGGAAAACTTTCGGAAAAATACCGAAATCGTCCGAAAATCAAGTATCTCGGAACGACCCGGAAAATTTCTCAAAAATCAAGAATATTATTCTAAGAATCATGATGAAATTTGTTTTAAGAAATTATTTATAGTTTTTAAATTAAAAATCCTGAAATCGGCCGCCATATCGGTTGATACCAAATCTGGTAGAAATCTGATAAATTCTGAAAATTCCTAAAAAATGAATTAAAAGTAAATATTATTCTAAGCAAATATGGGAAAGCGGTTTCTCAAAGTTGACCCCATTTGTAAATTAAAATCCAGGAATAAACCAGCGGCAATCCCGATTTTAGGGTTGTTTTATAAAAATAATTCAGAAAAATCTGAAAAATCATGAAAAATCTAAAATATGGGAAACAGTGTTTGAAATTAAAATCAGTTAATTTAGACTGCCAGAAAGACTAAATCAACGAAATCAAAAAAATACGATCGAAAAAATTGAATACGCAGATAAATACGTATTCCAGGAACGGGGTGTTACAAGTACTTTGACAGCATAACCTTAAGGTGAGATTTTTTTTATGCTGTACTTAGAAGTTAGGATGAACACTTGTTGGATTTTTAGTAGTGCAACTAGTTAGACTCTAATATCATTTTTTTCTTACTTGAATCTTTTCTAATAAACCTAGGATAGATTTTATGTGTTTCGAGATGATATTCAATATTCAAGAAGATCAGTAAAATCACATATCTCCAATCATATATTCCAAATCTAATCTCTCTTTTGTTTTGTTCTAAGGATACAGAGAAGTCGTCTGAAAAGCTTGCATCGCATCCTTCCCTGTGGATCGACCCGCTTTGGCCCTTGCTGCAGCGGATAGAATTGAGACTGAGAATTCATAACTTTAACTTAACTCTTTCCTTGTAATCTCAGTTTTTCAATCAGCGACACTACCACAAAAATGAATATCCATCACCATAAGCCATCAACGGCACTTGCAAAGGCAAGACAACTTCGAGGCTATCGGATTCATTTGGATACACAAACACAGAAGAGGGAAGCAAACGAAAAGAAGAATAGAAATGAAATGAAAACTTCGATTTGATTCAAATAACAATGAAAGAAAAGATCACTTACACCGGTATCACCCTCAGTACAAGCTCGTTCTTACCCTCAGTACAAGCTTGCTCTCATTTCTCCATGAAAGTTTCCTCTCCTCTCAGTTACATAAAAAAATAAAAATTACATAAAAGAAAACTAAAAACCTAAGTTACAAACTACAGTATAGCCTAAATTCTACTCTCTGCTTGGTCGTTCTTTTGCCTTTGAGATTGCAGGTATTTATAGGAGAAATGTAGAGGGTAGAGGAGTATGAAGATAGGGGAAGCTGGTTATTTCTGAATTTGAATCCTTCCCTTATCTCCAAACTTGAATTGATGTGGATATTCAGTTCTGATCTACAGCTTATTGGCGTGTTGATCGCTAAACATAACTTATCATATCAAAGAATTAGAGATACTGATCAACTTAAGCATTGTAGTGCTTTAAGTCATCTTTCTAGAACATTTTGAATCATTAGATTTGAGTTTTGGTAGCAAAAGTTATGACTCAAATACTAAAATGTATCCAGTCAGAATCTGAGTCAAAATTGTTTCATCTCATCCGTTGATCTTCTCAATCCATTTATCCCTTTGGATCTTAAATTTGGATTCTGTATTTAATGTTATCCTCGATTGATCTTTAGCTTTAACCACTACATTTTTCAAAACTAAATTTAACCAACTGGATTTGGGATCATCCTCTTCTAACCAAATAGATCTAGTTAAATCTGAATTTAACTGATATTTATTTGATTTTATCCTATTTCTCCCCATGATTATCTTCTGCAAAATAGACATTTAAGATAAGGAATTTAGCAGATTTATTACATAATAAATATGAAAATGTAATAAAGAATAATGCAATAAATGTGTGCAATCACACCCTCACACCTATCTTTTGCTCGTCCTCGAGCAAAACATTAAAATTTAAACCTAAAAATTATTAGACCATTTTCGTAGGTCACGCGATTGCGCTGAGTATGTGCAACAGGCCGTTAAACCTCTAAGTTACCCTAGAGGATGAGTTTTGTCTCGTGAGGGTTTTCAGTGGATTACACCCACAAAATCCATAAAGAAAAGAGAAATAAAGTGTTAGTATTTTGAAAATACATTTTGAAAGGGAAGAATATTTGAAGTATTATTGTAAGAATTAAGAAATCTATAAGTTAAAGAAAACCTAAATTTTTCGTTCCTAAACTTAGTCTCTATTCAAAAATTTGTAATCATTGAAAGTAAGAAGTTAAATTGTACTTCGGATCTAGTCTATTACTTTACCTTAAGTCATATGCACCTTCGTGACGGTGAAATTTTTGACTAAGGGTTCTTTAATTCTAACTCTTATACCTTATTTATTTATTTTTTTTATTTTTTGGTGATAATATTCCTTAGTTCTATTAGGCTTTCTAATCTGCCTATGTAACGAGCCTTTAATCGGTGACTCCCAAACCAAACGGTCTTAGGGCACCAGGTGAGAAGACACCCCAAGGACTCACAAAACTAAGGATTTTATTATATGAACCACCTTTAGGTGGAATACTTATGCTTTATGAGGTACAAATACCCAGCTTAATCAAAGGATTTATATATATATATATATATATATATATATTTTAAATAAGGCATAAGAATCTTTATTTTTGAACCCTAAGTGTGTAAGTGTATAAAGCATGCATACATTATCAAGGTAAAGATCAAGACTAAATTACTTTCACAAATTTTCTTCTTAACCTTATAAATCAAACAAATAATCTTATTGAATAAGTATAAGAAATCCTAATTATGATTCTTCTATTCCTTAAAATTGACTTAATTTCTTACAGAAAATATATCAAAATATTGTTTCTATTTTTAAAAAGTTTTTTGAATGTAAAGAAAATGTTAATAATAATATATTTTTTAATAATAAAAAGAAAACCTAAGTTATGTTAGAACCCTCCCCCACACCTATCTCATGCATTGTCCTCAATGTATGAATTAATGCATGATGCTTGAAAAAGAAGAAAGGGAAGGAAAATATTACCTTAAGGTGGTGGTTCCGGTGGTGGTCTGATTGGCCCAAGAAATGCGGCCCAATCTAATTTGCATGGAGTTCGGAGGAATCCACCAGAAACCTCTCTAATATAACCCACTGAAATGATGTATATATGAATGATCTTTATTAAGAATTTTACCCCATCTAATTTTCAAATTTCACAAATAATTTCGGAGCCAATTTTATCAACACCCTTGTCCCAAAATGGAGTGTGAAAAAATAGAACGATTGACTTGGACTTAGGAAGTATGGGAACTAATACCGACTCAGGAAAGTGACTTAAGTCAAGTAAAGGTTCAGGAGTCGAGATTTGTTCAGGAAGTGGGTCTAAATCAAGAAGTTGAAACTCAAGTCCACATTCATTTCCCATAATGGAATGTGACTTAATATTGATGATTCAAGTTCAAAAATGACAGGTGTCGGAATCAAACTGACTCTAAAATTTACTCAAGTTGGGTAACAAACAGGAGTCAATATTGATTCAGAAATTTGAACTGGATCACAAATTTGAGAATGTAGGTCACATTTCTCATTGAGTTAAATTTCATAATAATAAGAACTTTCCAATTTGTCAATGGGACTTTCAAAAATATGAAATTGGTCAAGTTCAATATGATGATCATAAAAGATTGGCGATTCAATTTCATGATGAATTGGCAAAGATCCAATGTTGATGCGGGAAAAAGATTGAATCAGGTGAAGACACCGGAGTCATTATTGAATTATAGGAAGTAGAATTGAATCACCTAGTTAAGGTTTAGGATCATATTCATTCTTAAGTTCAATTTCAGGAAAGGGATAACTTATCAAAATGTCAATTTTCTTTTCTAAATTTCGGGTTTGGGCAAGTTGTGGGTGTGCTGAAATGGAATCTTGTTTTCCAAAACAACATAATTCTTCAGCTCTAACAGAATGGTTTCCGACATCAGAAATGGTCAAACGGTGAGAATGGAGAGTTTAGAACATTATATCATGTCATGATTACGAGTGATTTGAGCCTGAGTCATGGCTTCAAGCATCTTTACATAGTCGATTGGTTCATCATTTTGTTGTGATTGGACTTGAAAAGATGAAGTGTTGTTTTAAAATTTGTGGTGAAATTGTGAGTCCGTCAGATTTTGTAATTGTTGCTTGGACTCACGCATACTCATTTCCAAGATTGATGTTTTTTTTTTGAACTGGTGGAACTGAGTATGAATCTTGGAAATATTGGGGACAAGGTGGATAAGGAGGACAAGTTGGTTGAAAATTGGACTCGGGGGAGGTGAATCCCTATTGACTCTGTGAAGAGTTGAAATTATTTTGAAAATTATGGTCATAAGATTGGGGCATGGGTTATATTGATTCGGATAAGACCAATCTGGCACACAAGGTTGGTTAAAGTTATGATATGCTGGTTGGTAATATCCAAAAGAGGTCGAGGTGCAATATGGATTACCATTAAAATCGAAAAAATTATTAGTATAAGCCATATCACACAAGAAATGTCAAACACAAATAAACAAAAATAAACAAATAAGCAAACAAATAAAAAGGAAAAAAAACTAACCTAAGTTAGGGTAAACCTTAGACCTAGACGACTCCTAACTGGTTAGACTGTCCACGGGGGGTATATTATTGAATCTGACCGGACTTAATCGGCTAGGTAGGGGCAGATTGGTGGGAGGTATCCGTGCTTACAGCAATGGGCCTAATTATGCCAAATCACCAGCTTTTGGGGTTTCACACCCCTTAATCCCCAACCTTAAACACCAATTTGGCAAGAGTCAAATTCAAATCAACTTTCCCCTTAGGTCAGTCTCCTATTTGAGTCCGAGATGTCCCTAGGGCCAATGTTTACTCAGTTTTAGTTAGGCTTGGGTTAGTAAGTGAGGAGATTGTTTGTGGGCTAAGGGAGGGTAATGACTTTGATTGGTAGTGAAAAGTGCATTTTTATCATCATATTTACCATCACATTTTCATATTTATTCATTTAATTCTGCACATTTATTAATAATTTGTAATTTATTGTGTGCAGGCCTCGAATTATTATGTTAACAATAAATAAAGCCTAAAGAGCCCAAAAGCCCAGATCCAAGCCCATATTTGAAGCCCAAGAGTCAAAGTGCAAATATCAGATTGTCAAAGTGCAAATATACAAGGGCTAAAGTTGTAATTATTAAAGATGAGGGAAGGATAGAATTCTACCCAACCCTAAACTCTTGCAGGATGTGCATAAAAGCCAAAGATGAGAAGGAAATTCGTTTAAAAGAGATTGGGAGAATACAAAGTCTAGATAACTTGATTTCCAAGTTATATCCATATCCCAACATTTAGAGCCAGGATCGAACTTCCAGAAGCAGGCGCCCAGATGGACGAACCAGGAGAGGCCACGCGCCAAAGCGCGTGGCCAGAAGCCACTAAAGTGCCGCGGACCCCGCGGCAAAAGCGCGGCATTCTGGATGAGTTAGAATCCCAGATTTCGTGGGCAAGTTCATCCAGGACTCCTCGGCCTTCTGCACCTATAAATATCTCCTGCAGTGCAACGTACAGAGCGTCCAGAGGCGAGCCAAGGGCCAAAAGCTAGGGTTTAGGTTTTAGGTTAGATTTTTTTTGTAAATTTTGTAACTGAGAGTGGAGATGCTTTCATGGAGGAAGGAATCATACTTGTACTGAGGTGACATCGGTGTAAGTTTTTATTTTTCCCCCATTGTTAATAAAAATCTGCTCGAGGTTGGTTTTGTTTTTATTCTTGTTTCATTGTTTCTTTATTCTCGCTTTATCTTTGTTTTTCTAATCTTGTTCTATGTCATTGTTTCTCTCTGATGACTTGTAATCCGTGAGATCCGATTGCTTCGAGACTGCCTAGCCAACGAAGATCCCTTGATGGCTTATGGCGATGAACATCCTATACGCCATACTTGCAAATCTTCTGAGAAAAAGTAAGTCGTCGCAAAAGGATCGAAGGCAAGCAGACTAAAGAGATAAGTTTTCTTTCCTTTTCTGTTCTTTTCTTTTTGTAGATTAAATCCACATCTTCCACAATTCTTTCCCACAACTCATTGTAAATACCACTTTTCATTGTAAATACCATCGTGACTAACAAAATAACTAAAAAAGATAAATTTTTAGAGAAACTTGCTTAACGCTTCCATCGCAGTCCCTCCTTGAGGATCACGACCCGCATAGCCCTGCTACCGCGGATTAGAACTGAGACTTGCACATCTATTCTTAAGTTAACATATTCTATTTGTGTGCAGGAAAAATCAGTCAACAGACTTCCCTACCTTATCTTGTTTATAGGACAAGCCCTTAAATCAATTTAATGCAGTTTACAAGTATATAGAAAAAAAAGTAACACTCAAGCAATATTTCATACAAGAATGAACCTTATACTAATTGCTGTGACACATATCTTGGCTCCAGCACTCTTCAACAGTAAATAGAAAATGTAACGAAATAGACACGTGCCTTAATGCAAAGAATCATTTTTAGCATTTACAATCAATCTTTTTCTGTTGTTGTTTGAATGTATGTACAGTGAGTCAAACAAGGAAATAAATATCTACAGATATTAAAATTTACAATTCAGCCAACCTGCAGAAAATACAGGTGTAGTTCACTCAGATTGCCAAATGAATGTAGCAAATCTGTGGGCTCTGAGCTCTACTTTCTTGAGCAGAGTCCAGGGCCACTTATATGTCCACTGCAGCAAAAATTCCTTGTTATCAACCAGTACACCAAGAACAAAAAAGAACGTTAACCAAAAATGTAAATCTAAAAAGAGAATAACATACCGTCCCTCCACGGCAATGGCGCCAAAATTTGATTGAGGTTTTACCTGCATAAAAAATACAGAATTTCAGATTTAGGATAAAGAGTGCAAGTACTCAATGCTACCGCTATAACAAGTGGCTATGAGGATCGTGATCCACAAGAGAGACTAGCGATGTAAGCTTTTTTTGCAAGTTCTTTTTTAAGTTACAAAGTATGGTTAAAAATCTTCTTTTAGTTCTTTAAAAGAAAAGAAAAAATGGAGTTACAGTTAAGTTAGAAAGAAGGCGGTAGATTGAGAAGGTGGAGAAAATAGAAAATAGATATATACAAAGAAATTGAAAAGAGTGATAAAATAGTTGGGTGTTGATGGTGTTGGCATTCTAAACTAAAAAAATTAAAGAAAGAAATTAAAATCTAAAAAACTTACTTACCTCTTCGGCGCCTGCTTACCTTTAACCCGTATCGATGATGTGCCTTTGTTTGAAGGCGAGCGAAGTATGACAAATAGGATCTTCCCCATTCCCGATTTATACTATGATGAAGGGGCAAGCTACATTACCGTAGAAATGGATATCCATCATCATAAGCCATCAACGGCACTTGCAAGGGCAAGACAACTTCGAGGCTATCGGATTCATTTGGGTCTACAAACACAGAAGAGGGAAGCAAACAAAAACAAGAATAGAAAAGAAAAGAAAACTTTGATTTGATTCAAATAGAAGAAAAGATTACTTACACCGGTGTCACCCTCAGTACAAACTTGTTCTCATTCCTTCATGAAAGTCTCCTCTCCTCTCAGTTACATAAAGAAAATAAAAATTACATAAAAGAAAAATAAAAACCTAAGTTACAAACTACAGTATGGCCTAAATTCTACTCTCTGCTTGGTCGTTCCCTTTTGCCTTTGAGATTACAGGTATTTATAGGAGAAATGCAGAGGGTAGAGGAGTATGAAGATAGGTGAAGCCGGTTATTTCTGAATTTGAATCCTTCCCTTATCTCCAAACTTGATTTGATGTGGATATTCAGTTCTGATCTGCAGCTTGTTGGCGTATTGATCGCTGAATATAACTTATCAAATGACAAAATTAGAGATAGTGATCAACTTAAGAGTTGTATCGCGTTAAGTTTTCTTTCTGGATCATCTTGAATCATTAGATTTGAGTTTTGGTAGCGAAAGTTATGATTCAAATACTAAAATGTATCCAGTCAGAATCCGAGTTAAAATTTTTCATCTCATCCGTTGATCTTCTCTCTATCCATTTACCCCTTTAGATTTTGAATTTAGATTCTGTATTTGATGTTATCCTCAGTTGATCTTTAGCTTTAACTACTTGATTCACCAAAAACTAAATTTAACCACTAGATTTGGGATCATCCTCCTCTAACCAAATAGATATAGTTAAATCTGAATTTAACTGATATTTATTTGATTTTTTCCTATTTCTCCCCATGATTATCTTCTCAAAATAGACATTTAAGATAAGGAATTTAGCAGATTTATTACATGATAAATGTGGAAATGTAATAAAGAATAATGCAATAAATGTGTGCAATCACCTGGCTTTCCATCATCCCGGCCTAACCCTCCCCCTCCTCCTCCGGTCTCCCCTTCCCCCCGGCTTTCCCCTCCCCCTCTTCGCCTCGCCCTTCTCCTCCCCCCTGACTTTCCCTCCCCTCACTTTCCCCTCCCCAGCCAACCCTCCCTCCTCCCCCCAGCCTCCCCTTCCATCCGGCTTTCCCCTCCCCTCCGCTTCCCCCAGCCTCCCCTCCTCCCGCCTCCCCGCCTTCCCCTCGCTCCCTCCCCTGGCCTCCCTCTCCCCCTTGACCTCCCCCTTCCCCGGCCAACCCCCTCCCCACGGCCAACCCCCTGGTCTGCCCCCTCGCACCGAGCCCATTCCCTCCTCCAGCCTCCCCCTCCCCTGGCCTCCTCCCCATCCCGGCCTTCCCTTCCCCCGGCCTCCTCTCTCTCAGATTGGGTAATTTCTCTCTTTTTATTAACTTTGTAACAGTTGTTAATAAGATATTATTGACACGCGAACACAATCCATGTTTACCAAGCACGGACACGAACACAGAAATTGGACACATACACGGACACAGAAATAGACACGGACATATTTATAAAACACGGACATGAACACAGACACGTACTGATACAAACACGAGACAAGGACATAGGACACGGACGGGGACACATGACACAGACAAAGGACACAGGACACAATAAAATCCAAAAAATAAGACACAGACAGGAACACGGGACATGGACATATACGGGGACACGTGACACAAACATGACACGGGCACAAATACAGACACGGGAAGGGAACGGACATGAGACATAGACTCGAAACATGGATGGGGATGCGGACACGGACATGGCACAGACACGGGGCATGGGACACGTGACATAGACATGGGCACGAACACGGGACACGGACACGTAACACAGACATGAATAGACACGTGACACAGACGAGGACACGGACATGGGACGCGAACATGGGATACAAACACGGGTACATGGGATACCGACATGTTTATGAAACATGGACACGGACAGACACGAGACACGGGACACGAGATACGGACACGGCACGAGATACAGACACAGACACAGATACAGACACGACACGAACATGAACGGACGCGTGACATGACAAAATACAAAAAAAGGACATGGAAATGAACATGGACCTACACAAATCTAAATCAATTACCTGACCAAATAAACCCTATATTCTCATTCAATAAACAACGTACATTACCTGTCTTATAATTTCTCTCTGATACAAACAACTTATGGGTCTTGAACATGTGGTCTTCATAGACCTTTTGTTCAAATCAACAGTTAATTTGTATTATTAGGGGTTATTACAAGTAATGTACGGTGGTTGTTGGATTGTCTGTTTGGACAAGTTTGGGATTGCATCATAAAGTTGGACATTGTATACGTGTCATGCATATTTTGACTAATATTTTGGTAGTACCTTCCTTTGTTCTCTGGGCCAGAACTACCCTACGTGGACCTAGAGAACAGGGGGAGGTACTGCCAAAATTTAGTCAAAATACACAAATATGTAGATATATCCAACTATACAATGTAATTCTGAAAGGGATAGGACCCATCACCCTTTGAACTTTACTATGACATTCCATAAATCCTAAATGCGGACATACACACGGACACGGACACGGACACGGACATGGACAAGGACACGGACACGGGCACGACCCAATAACCCTAGATTCCCATTCAACAAACAACGTACCTGTCCAATCGAAATTCTAAACAATAATCCTAACCTAAATCTAACCCTAATCACAATATACAACTAATTAACATATTTAATGCTTGTTGTGCAACAGTGCCTATCCTACAGTAAATAATGAAGTGGGATAGGAGTTGGGTACACTTGGAGAAAACAAATGTGAAATACATAGACGGATGTGAAGAATTTATAGAATTGACTTTTGATCATTCTGCCTTTACTAATAAAATAAGTTGTCTGTGTAGGGATTGTTGGCCCAAAGGCCATTATCCCGTTTATTTTGATGATAGCAAAACATATTTAGTTATGTATTTAATAATCTTGTTTAAAAGAATTTCAGGCTCAAGAAATAGGTTTTTGACGGCTCCGCTAAAAGACTCACACATTTGGAATTCGCCCAAGATTTGCATTCCCAAGCAAAGCACATAGGAAGCTTCGGGAATATGACGTTGAAGAAAAGATCAAGAACAAGTCAAGACTTTGCTAAAGATTCAAGATTTGTATTTTTGATTTTGTTTTTAGATATTTTGTCAAAGCTAGATATTAGAAGTAGAGCTATGGGATTATCACACACACACACACTCTTAGCTAGGTTCATGGCTTCAAAAAGATTTTCAAATTCCATTTTCTAGCTTAGATCTAAAGAGAACATATTTTGGAAATATGATTTTCAGAAAAATAATAGTTTTGGAAAAACAATTTTTGTGGAAAAACATGGTTCAATAATTTTTCACATACAATAGATAGTTCTTCATTCAAAGCATGGGGATCAACATATCATTACTTGAAGAACTAGCATCATCATCACTATCTAATGGAGTTTCCGAGTGTACCTCAAGGGAGTCATTCCTTGGACCATGAAGCATTGAGAGTTGGATTCTCCACTAGATGTTTTAAAACAAGTTTTCAAAAGTGTTTGGGGCTTTAATTCTTCAATCTTTATTGTTTTAGGTCTTTGGAAAAATCAAAGAAAAGAATATTTTGGGAGATTTGTTTTATTTTTCATTCTATATCTTTTGGAAGGATTTTCCCAAGTGATTTTCTTTGTTGCTAGTTTTCCAAACACCTAGTTTTTCCACACTTGAGCTATCTTCTATCCTAAACTAATTAGGATCTTGTTTTTGTGGAAAAAGATAAGAGAAAAAAAAAGAGAAGTGTTTGAGGTTGTTTGTTGTAAACCTCATTGTTGTAAACCTCCTTTATTTGTTGTATCCCTCTTCGGTAGAGGTGATCGGAGTGGTATTGGTTTGCTCCCTCTTAGGTAGAGGTGGAGTTTGGTTGTGAGCCTCTTCGGTAGAGGTGTGTGGATTGGTTGTTGTTGGCTACGGGCCTTACCCCTCGGTTGTGAGGTGGTTGTTTGAGAGAGGAGTTTGGTACTCCTAGAGTTGTAAGAAATCCTCTTCGGTAGAGGTTCCCTCGGTGGAGTTGAGATAGTGGAAATCCTACACGGTGGTGTAGGCGGGGATGTAGAGCAAGGTGCTCGAACTCGAAACAAATCTTGGTGTTTGCGATTGCTCCCATTGTCTCTCTAACTTTCTCTCTTATAATTGTGCAAAGCATCATACTCATCATCATATCATACTTGCTTGTGTTGAGCATTGATTCATTCATATCATATATTGCTTGTGTTGTGCCTTGCATTTCTTATTGTCATATCTATTATATGCTTGGCTTGATTGTGTGTATTTCATATTGCTTGGATTGCTTGTGTGTGTGTGCCTAACTGTACTCATCCAACAAGAGCTTCACATAGCGCCTCAACCCATTTCAAGGGAAATCAAGAGGAGTTAGTCCAGAGCCTCGCAAGGGGAATTCGGCTACACTTGTTGTATTGTATTAGTTTGTGCAACATTTGCATTAGCTTCCGCATTTAGCGCACTTAGTTTGCATTGAGTTTCTTAGATTAGCAATTACACCTATTCACCCCCCCCCTCTAGTGTTTTTCAGGGATTGTAAGTACAAAAAATTGCTCGACAAGGATAAAATGACATTACATTTACTAACTAAAGGGTGATATCAAGATTTCACTCGTCTTGAGCGGTGGCATTTTCATAATGACCCAGACAACATCCCTCACCAAATAAAAATGACAGTGATGACCAGGGCCCAGGTGATGGTGTCTACTATAATGGTGTCGACAATCACAGTCTTGTGAGTTCACTTTAAATAATCCGGTCGATGAGGGCTCCAGTGATCCGACCAGGGATGGCCCAACTAACGTTCCTCCCTCGGAGATTGATGATTTTTGTGAGAAGGTTAAAGAATTGCATGCTCCACTATACCAGACTGTAAGAACTATTCCAGACTGTCATTCATAATAGAGTTGTACCTCATCAAATCAAGAGGTATGATGAGCGACGTCACATTTGGAGAGACGATAGATTTACTGAAGAATGCATTCCCTGACATAAACATACCAGACTCTTTCTACGAGACTAAGAAACTTATTAGAGCATTGGGTTGTGATACAAGAAGATTGATGCGTGTCAAAATGATTGCATGTTATTCTGGAAGCAGGACGAAAACTTGGATGCTTACAAGGTATGCAATGAGCCTAGATGAAACCTAGCAAGGATTGTCCATTGGAAAAATGACGAAAAAAAGTATCTAAAAAAGTTCCAAGGCATTTCCATTGATTCCAAGGCTCCAAAGGCTCTATACAGTGGAGTTCGCCGTAAAGGACATGAGGTGGCATGCGTAGAAGCATCGCGACGATGGATCTTAAGGTACCCTACCGATTCAGATACATGGAAATATTTTGACAAGAAGCATGTGGAGTACTCGTCGGAGTCGCGTAATGTCAGGCTAGGGTTGGATACCGACGGGTTCAATCCATTTGGAAACATGAATATCAATTATAGTGCATGGCCTGTCATTTTATGGTTTACAACCTGCCTCCAAGATTGTGCATGCAGCGGTCTTATATGATGATGTCACTTCTTATTGAGGGTCCTACTGGTCTAAAACACAACATCGACGTTTACTTGCAGCCATTAACAGAGAAGTTGAATACATTATGGGGTCCAGGGATATCAATTTGGGATACGTTCATGAAATAATACTTTCAGATGCGAGCAAACCTCATGTAGACGATCGATGACTTTTCTGCTTATTCTATATCTGTCTGATTGGAGCACGTACGACTATCTTTCTTGTCCTAATTGTGTAGAGAACACATATTTGAATGGCTGTACAAATCAAAAAAAATGTTATATAGAGAATGAACATTTTAGGGAGGATCCTCTGCCACCCCCTCCCACAAGGCTGGATGTCTTATCAAGTGTAAGTAATCTCAATGTCATATTCAGTTTGAATTACAAGAACTCGGCAGATACACAGTGGAGAAAGATAAGTTTATTTTTTGAATTATCGTATTGAAAAGATAATTTATTCACCATAATTTGGATTTAATGCACATTGAGAAGAATGTTGGCGAGGTATTGCATAAGTGGCTAGATGCTCTAAAGCAAGAAATTTATGATAATGCAAGGAGGACATTAAAAAAAAAAGCGCCCTCCCAAAGTACCAGCGCATCAACATCCAGAGGTCCGCAACATCCTTATGTGTTCTGAAATTGCATAAGTATCATCAGATATTCTTGATTGGGCTTCTACCTGCACACAAATACGAAATTTCAGATCTTATAATAAAAATGTGCAAGTGCTCAATTCTTCCGCTATAGCAAGTGGCTATGCGGGTCGTGATCCACAAGGAGGGTTTGCGATGGAAGCTTTACGGTTCTTTATTGAAATCGTTAAGAAGAAAAGCGAGAGTTCTTCTCTGTTTTTAAGAAGTAAAAATGAAAAAAGAATTATGTTAAAATTAGAGAGAAAATGAGAGATGAAGAAGGTGGAAAAATCAGAAAACAATGAAGCGAATATGTACAAATGAAGTGGAGGAAAAAGAGTTGGAAGAGGTGGTGATATAATTTACACAAATGAAAGAAAGGAAAGAAGATGAAGAAATACTTACCTAGATTGAGTGATGACCTACCTGGAAACCGTTGAATGTTCTACCTTTGCTTCGGAGGCGTTCAACGCATAGATCATAAGCTCGAGCTCAGTCCCCGTGCACATTATATCGTCAAGCCTAGCAAGAACGAAGTGATGCGGATCTTGGAGGAGGAGAACGTCTTCATGAACTATCGCTGGCTCTCACGTAACTTAGTTATACTTGCTTTGGAATTCACTTGTAAACTCAACAACAACACCAAGGTAAAGTAGAAGAGGAAGACGAAACAAAAGAAAATACGAACTTAAAAAGAACTTTTACCTTTATTAATTGCAGAGACAATGGAAGAAAGGAGGAGGGTACATCGTCGGTGTCACTCTCAACATCAGCCTCTCTCTCTTACTTACATGAATCTTCTTCTACCCTAAGTTACATACAAATTACATAAAAAGAAAAGAAAAACCTAAACTACAAAGAATGAAAAATAGGCTAAATCCTAATCTGCCTTCTCCTCCTTGCTCAGCTAAAACCAGTATTTATAGGCAAAAAACCTAAAGGAGAAGATCCCAGGAAGATTGGGGAATCTCCTGGTCTGATGTATTTCCCGTATCTTCTTCTGATTTTCTTGTTTTTTTCTTCAAAAGTTGACAAAACAGCCTTTGATTGTGCTTGATTCAGGGAGGATTCTTCTCAACCTTCCTTATATGCCAAGTTTTGCCTTGATTCAGGAGGATTCTTCTCAACCTTCCTTATATACTAAGATTTTGCCCACAGGGAGGATTCTTCTCAACCTTCCTTATATGCCAAGATTTTGCCCTGATTTTTTCATCTTGATTCAGGGAGGATTCTTCTAAACCTTCCTTATATGCCAAGATTTTGCCCTGATTTCTTCATTTCAAATTTATTCTGAATTAATCAGAATTTGGTGGGCTTTTGGGCTTGTTTCTCTTCATCTCCTTAAGGAATGGGCCTGCAAATAAATTAAACATTTAATTAGGACAAAACAGATTTTATTCTATAATAAGTATGGAAATATGATAATAAATGTGCAACATTAGTGACCAATCACACCCCCATACCTATCTTTTGCTCGTCCTCGAGCAAAACAACTAAACTATACTAAGGATTATTAGACCACTTTCGCAGGTCACGCGATTGCACTGAGCATGTGCAACAAGCCGTTAAACCTCTAGGTTTCCCCTAGAGGACGAGTTTTGTCTCGTGAGGGTTTTCAGTGGATTACACCCACAAAATCCATAAAGAAAGAGAAGCAAAGAATTAGTATTTTCGAAAAGCATTTTGAAAGAGAAAAATATTTGAAATATTATTGTAAGATTTAGCAGTCTATAAGTTATAGGAAAACTGAATTTTTCATTCCTAAACTTAGTCTCTATTCAAAAATTTGTTATCAATTAAAGTAAGGAGTCAAGTTGTACTTCTCATCTAGTCTATTACTTTACCCTAAGTCATATGCACTTGTGACTGTGAAAATTTTGACTGAGGGTTCATTAACTCTAACTCTTATGCCTTATTTATATATATATAATTTTTTTTTTGGTGGTATTATTCCTTAGTTTAGGCTTTCTAATCTGCCCATGTAACGAGCCTTTAATCGATGACTCCCAAACCAGACGGCCTTAGGGCACCGGGTGAGAAGACACCCCTCGGACTTAAGGACTCAAGCAAACAAGGCCACAAAACTAAGGATTTTATTATATGGACCTCTTTTAGGTGTGAACACTTATGCTTTATTAGGCACAAATACCCAGCTTAATCAGAGGATTTTTATATATTTTTTTCTTTCAAACTTATCTAATCATCTTTCGCATAAATACTAAGGCTTTCTTAGGCCAAAGCACCTAGCTAATCAATAATTAGATTTGTTTATCTTTTTTTTATAAGGCATAAGAATCTTTATTTTTGAACCCTAAGTGTGTAAGTGTATAAAGGGTGCATATTTCATCAAGGTAAAGATCAAGACTAAATTACTTTGACAAATTTTCTTCCTAACCCTAAAATCAAACAAATAATCTTATTTTGACCAAGTATAAGAAATCCTAATTTAGATTTTCCTATTCCTTAAAATTAACTTAATTTCTTACAAAAAATATGTCAAAATATTGTTTCTATTTTCAAAAAGTTTTTAAAAGTAAAGAAAATGTTAATTTTTTTTATTATTATTTTTTTTTAAAACAAAAAGAAAGTTATGTTAGACCCTCCCCCACACCTATCTCATGCATTGTCCTCAATGTATGAATTAATGCATAGATGCATGAAAAAAAGAAAGGGAAGGAAAAGGTTACCTTAAGGTGGTGGTTCCGGTGGCGGTCTGATTGGTCCACGAAACGCGGCCCAATCAACTTTTCTTGGGTCTCGGAGGAACCCACCAGAAATATCTTTAATATAACCCATTAAAAAGATAAATCCTTGAAGGATCTTTATTAAATATTTAACCCCATCTAATTTTCATATTCCATAACTAATTTCGGAGTCAAATTTGTCAACCACCTCGTCCCAGAATGGAGTATGAAATGATAGAACAGTTGACTTGGACTCAGGAAGGACAGGAACTAATACCGACTCAGGAAGGTGACTTAAGTCAAGTAAAGGTTCAGGAGTCGAAATAGGTTCAGAAATTGGGTCCAAGTCAAGAAGTTGAAACTCAAGTCCACATGTATTTCCAACAATGGAATGTGACCTAATATAGGTGATTCCAGTTCAGGGATGAGAGGTTATGGAATCAAAACCGACTCTAGAATATTATTCAAGTTTGGTAATAGAACAGGAGTCAATATTGATTCAGAAAGTTGAACTGGATCACAAATTTGAGAATCTAGGTCACATATCTCATTGAGTTCAATATCATAAAAATGAGAACTTGCCAATTTGTCAATAGGATCTTCAAAAGTGTATAATTGGTCAAGTTCAATATGATCCTCAAAGATGGGTGATTCAATTTCATTATGAATTGGTACAGGATCCAATGTTGACTCCGGAAAAGATCGAAATCAGGTGAAGATACCGGAGTCATAATCGAATCGGGAAGTAAAATAGAATCACTAAGTTGGGGTTCAGGATCATATTCATTTTCAAGTTCTATTTCAGGAAAAGGATAACTTGCTAAACTGTCAATATCTTTTTCAAAATTTAGAGTTTGGGCAAGTTCAAATGGTTGTTCTGAAATGGAATCTTGATTTCCAAAACTACATGATTCTTCGGCTCTAACAGAATAGTTAGTGACATCAGGACGGTGGGAACGTAGAGATTCGACCATCATATCTATGTCACGGTTATGAGTGTTTTGAGCCTGAGTCATGGCTTCAAGCATCTTTTCATAGTTGATAGGTTCATTGTTTTGATGAAAAGATGAAGAATTGTCTTGGAAGTGGTAGTGAAATTGTGAGTCTATCAGATTTTAGGATTTATGTTTGGACTCACGCATACTCATTTCCATAATTGATGGTTTCCTATTTTGGACGGGTGGAACTGAGTATGAATCTTGAACATAATATGGACTGGGTGGAGAAGGAGGACAATTTGGTTGAAAATCTGACTCGGGGTAGGTGAATCCCCACTGACTCTGTGAAGAGTTGAAATCGTTATGGAAATTATAGTCATACGATGGGGGTATGGGTCATATTGATTCGGATAAGACCAATCCGGCACACTAGGTTGGTCAAAGTTATGATATGCCGGGTTGATAATATCCGAAAAAGAATTCGATGTGTAATATGGATCATTATTAAAGTTGAAAAATTATTATTATAGTCCATATCACACAATAGAATACAAACAAAGAAAAATAAACAAACAAAAAAGAAAAAAAAATTCTAGCCTAAGTTAGGGTAGACTTAGGACCTAGACGACTCCTAACTGGTTAGACTGTCCACGGGAGGTCTAATGTAGACTTTAACCACAAGCTAATCAGCCAGGTCAGGGCAAGGTTGGTGGGAGGTTTTCCGTCAAAGACGTTCCTTAATTAAATAACCACCAACCTTCGGGCTTTCGGCCCTCAATCCCTTTCCTAAACACTGATTTTGCAGGAGTTAGATTCCAACATTTTTTCCCCTTAGGATAATCTCCTAATTGAGTCTGAGATGTCCCTAGGGCCAACGTCTACTCAATTTTAGTTAGGATTGGGTTAGTGAGTGCTTGGAATCTGATTTTTGGGCTAAGAAAGGGTGATTAAATCCCCACCTTATCTTGTTATGGGTTAGTGCCCTTAAGATAAATTTGTGCAAGTGTACAAGATATGTAAATACTATTCACTCAAAGCGATGAAAATCAACCAAGAGATGATTCCTATTCTACATGCAATGCAGACGTACCTTGCTCCAGCACTCTTCAACAGTAAATATAAATGAATTGAAAAGACACGTGCCTAAAATGCAAACGTCTAATCAATTTTTAACTTTTGCAACAAATGTTTTACTGTTGATTATTAGTAGGTTTTTGTGATGGCATGTAAGAAATAAAGAATTGCAGCAAACTAGAATTTGCAAAGCAAGCAGCCCTGCAAAAACCTGTTAGTAGTCAACTCGTCCTTGCCGCGGATCCGCGGCTTTTGCTGTGGGAACGCGACAATTCAGAGGGCAATGGGTCTCTGCTTTCTAGAGCAGAGGCCCAATACCACTTGTATGTCACTGCAATATTAATTTCCTGCTTTGATTGCCCTATAACCTGCAACAGAGAAGAAAATTCGTTTTAGTTCTAAAAAATTTTCAAGAAAAATTCAGATTTCAATAAAAACATGTTACCCTCCCCGACAACGGCGCCAAAATTTGATTGGGCTTCTACCTGCACACAAATACGAAATTTCAGATCTTATAATAAAAATGTGCAAGTGCTCAATTCTTCCGCTATAGCAAGTGGCTATGAGGGTCGTGATCCACAAGGAGGGTTTGCGATGGAAGCTTTACGGTTCTTTATTGAAATCGTTAAGAAGAAAAGCGAGAGTTCTTCTCTGTTTTTAAGAAGTGAAAATGAAAAAAGAATTATGTTAAAATTAGAGAGAAAATGAGAGATGAAGAAGGTGGAAAAATCAGAAAAACAATGAAGCGAATATGTACAAATGAAGTGGAGGAAAAAGAGTTGGAAGAGGTGGTGATATAATTTACACAAATGAAAGAAAGGAAAGAAGATGAAGAAATACTTACCTAGATTGAGTGATGACCTACCTGGAAATCGTTGAATGTTCTACCTTTGCTTCGGAGGCGTTCAACGCATAGATCATAAGCTCGAGCTCAGTCCCCGTGCACATTATATCATCAAGCCTAGCAAGAACGAAGTGATGCGGATCTTGGAGGAGGAGAACGTCTTCATGAACTATCGCTGGCTCTCACGTAACTTAGTTATACTTGCTTTGGAATTCACTTGTAAACTCAACAACAACAACCAAGGTAAAGTAGAAGAGGAAGACGAAACAAAAGAAAATACGAACTTAAAAAGAACTTTTACCTTTATTAATTGCAGAGACAATGGAAGAAAGGAGGAGGGTACATCGTCGGTGTCACTCTCAACATCAGCCTCTCTCTCTTACTTACATGAATCTTCTTCTATCCTAAGTTACATACAAATTACATAAAAAGAAAATAAAAACCTAAACTACAAAGAATGAAAAATAGGCTAAATCCTAATCTGCCTTCTCCTCCTTGCTAAGCTAAAACCAGTATTTATAGGCAAAAAACCTAAAGGAGAAGATCCCAGGAAGATTGGGGGAATCTCCTGGTCTGATGTATTTCCCGTATCTTCTTCTGATTTTCTTGTTTTTTTCTTCAAAAGTTGACAAAACAGCCTTTGATTGTGCTTGATTCAGGGAGGATTCTTCTCAACCTTCCTTATATGCCAAGTTTTGCCTTGATTCAGGGAGGATTCTTCTCAACCTTCCTTATATACCAAGATTTTGCCCACAGGGAGGATTCTTCTCAACCTTCCTTATATGCCAAGATTTTGCCCTGATTTTTTCATCTTGATTCAGGGAGGATTCTTCTAAACCTTCCTTATATGCCAAGATTTTGCCCTGATTTCTTCATTTCAAATTTATTCTGAATTAATCAGAATTTGGTGGGCTTTTGGGCTTGTTTCTCTTCATCTCCTTAAGGAATGGGCCTGCAAATAAATTAAACATTTAATTAGGACAAAACAGATTTTATTCTATAATAAGTATGGAAATATGATAATAAATGTGCAACATTAGTGACCAATCAATTCTCTATCCAGAGGAAGGCAATGTGTGATGTTCTAGGTGGCATTAAGCTTTCGAGCGGCTATTCTTCTAATATTGCACTTTATTTTATTTCAGATTAGATTGGGGAACTAAAGAGCCATGACTATCGCGTACTAATGCAGCAGTTGCTTTTAGTAGCAATTCATAATGTGGGGTTGCCAAAGCAGATGGTTGATGCAATAATAGAGTTGTGTGATTTTTTTCTGATAATTGTGCCCCAAAAGTTATAAGGCGGAAGATTTTGAGAAATTGCATACTGATATTGGCCCAATTCTATTCAAGCTTGAGGAGAAGCTTTCACTTGCATTCTTCATGGTGTTGATTCACCTGATAGTTCATTTAGCTCAAGAGGCGAGGGTTGGTGGATGTGTGCACTATTGATATATGTATCCTGTTGAAAGGTGTGTATATATGACATATTTGTTTGCATTAATTGATCATTTACTTAATTTAAATCCTATATAATTAACATGTCATGAATTCTTCTGTTAACCTTAGGTACATGGGTTATTTAAGATCCTATGTACAAAACAAGAGGCGGCCAGAAGGTTCAATAGCTGAATGTTACATCACGGAGGAATGCCTAAGTTACTGCTCGCGGTATATAGAGAGTAATGCAGAGTTCAAGAACAACCATGATATTGAGGAAAAAAGCCCCCGACTTTTCATTTTCTCGGTTCCTGGTGAATACAGTGCCTACCAACCTTCGTACAGAATACTCACGTATACTGAAATGTATAACGCACATAATCATTGCTTGATTAACTGAAGTTACCCCTTATAAGTACGTTACACTATAAAAATTTTAAGCTTTCATAAATTTTAAAAATTGTGAATTATCTCAACATGTCATGCATATCTTGCAGACAACACTGGAAAATCATTAAGGACAAATTCTCAAAGAGAGCTTCTAATTATAAATGACTTATTCAAAATGCACAGGATAAGAAATTTCGAAGATGGTTTCAAGAATGTGTAAGTGTTATCAACAATATATTTTCTTATAGCTCTAGTCTAATAATTTTGTGAAATAACTTTGTTTAACTAAATAGGTTGCATGATAGACTGAAATAGATGCAGATCTGTTAACCCTGTCTCGGTCTCCTGAATTTAATGTCAAGACATACAAAAGCTTTGATATACAAGGTTTCAAATTTCACACGAAGTCATCCGAAGAGTCTAACTGTACTCAGAATAGCAGAGTTGTTGTCATGGCGATGACAACAAGCTACGCAAGTGTGCATGATAATGACCCAAGGGAAGAAGTTATTACTTATTACAGGGTGATTAAAGATATTATTGAACTATCATTCAATGAGGGGCTCAGGAAGATCGTTCTGTTTGAGTGTGACTGGGCTGATAATAACAAAAACAAAAAAGACAAATAGGGCATCACACTTTTTGACTTTACAAGGCCAAGTAAGAAAACTTGTCCCTTCATTCTATCATCTCTAGTATTGCAAGCATTCTTCATGCCGGATCCATTGGATAAGCCTTGGGTGGTGCCCATTGTTACAAAACCAACAGATATCAAGAAAGTTCCGTAAGTGGTTCAACGACAATGCCAGGAAGAAGTGGAACGACAAAAAAATTGTTCCCTGCGTCGTACCTTTGATCGCTGCTAGGGATCATAGATAATGTTACTACATTGCAGCCGGACAGAGTCGACAGTAAGACTTAGATGAATCTCTTCTCGACATATGAAAAAGAACAGCCAGGACGATGGGAGTGGCTAGGTAAAAAAAAAAGTTATGAATTGCTTATATATTATTGTACCTGAAAATTACTGACTTGTTTATTTTTAAATTTGTAGTCGAAGAGAGAAATATTAAAGCCTATCGCGCTGCAAATGACTTGCCGCATAGGATGGGTAGAGACGCTCTTTCTGTGTGGAAGGGCAAATTTGTAAGTATAAATTTATATTCCTATGGTTTTATAGCATATTTGCTTTTTAAGTTAATTTAATTTTTTAAATTTTTTGCATTTCTAATAAAGAGGCCCTCGGGAGGGAGCCGAACACAAAGGAGATCTACAACAAGGAACTCTTGAATATGGATCCGCTCGATGCTCCTGAGGGCGAGCTTCCCATGTCTCGCACCTAGGGCAAGCCAGTCGCCAACGACGCCATGTCTATTGATGTAAGTATTAAAAATTTGTTTACATCCTTACATTTTATGAAAATGATAGAAATCTAATTATATTTTTATAATGCATTTGTTAATTTTTAGCTCCAGCACGAGAGGAATTATGATGCGGCGATAGCAGCTGGCAGTGATGAGAGCACCACTAGCACGCGAGCAACTCTCGAGATATTTGGACATGTGACAAGGCTCGGGTTGCGCGTGGATGTTCTCAGAACCACTAGGAGGGACGCCAACACCGCCCAACTTTAGTAGCAGGTTCAGGCCATGAGGCAGTAGTCGGATGCCAACCGACAGAGGATCGTCAGTTTGGAGGATACTCAGAGAGAGATGCAGCAGTTCATCTCCCAGTTTATAGCGAGTCAATAAAGCGCCGGGCAACTTAGCAGCAGGAGCGACGACAGTGCTGGCGGGAACTATGATGAGCCTTAGGTGAGATTGGGTGATATGATAATAATTGATATTACTTGTATTTTGACTTCTGTTTGTTATTATTATGCATGTTGAGATTTCTTAGACTTTGATGAGATTGGTGTTTGGTTATTATTCTATTTGGTTAATGTTCGGTTGAGATTGGTGCATGTATGAATGTTGAATGGTTGTTTATATATAAATCCATAGTTGATGTATAAATATTCATTATTGAGATGTATGTATGTAATGGATGTAGCGTGTGTGCTGCAGTTTTTTTAAAAAAAGTCTGCAAATTGCATCGAATATGGAATTTTCGACGCAATTATTGGCCAATAATTGCGTCGAAAATTCCAAATTCAACACAATTAGCAGTAATTGCATCGAAAATTCCAAATTTGACGCAATTTGTCAAATAATTGCGTTGAATTTTCAAATTCGACGCAAGTTGATGGTACAGATTTCATTTTTACACAAAGTTTTCATGTTCTCCATAACTCTTGGATCAGGCCAGTAACAGTTTGCGTCGAAAATAAATTTTCGACGCAATTTTAGGACTTTTAGAATTATTTTTTAAATGTTGCATTGAATTTTCGATGCAAAAAGTGTACTATTGCGTCGAAAATTCTACAAAATTTGTAAACTTACAGAAGATAAAAAAGTAAATATTTATCCGATTTTCGACGCAATATTTATTTATGCGTCAAAAAATTGACTCAAATATTTGGTCGACGTTGTTGAAAATTTTTGATGCAAAAATTCGATGCAATATAAAAATTTTCAACACAAAATGTCCTTTTTCGACGCAAATTTTCGACGCAATTTGATAAACTTTCTACCACCAGTGGGCTTCTCCAATTTTCATGTTTTGACCTTCCGAGCTTGAGTCCGATACTTGAATCAACTTGAGTGCTTCAATACCTTACTTTTAAGAAAGAATAAAACAAAACCCTTACTCTTGAAACTCATAAACTCAAAAACACTTGAATTTGACTCATAACTCATGAGCTTTGGAATCATCAAAACAAAACGGTGATTGTACCTTTGGGCCAACACAAAGTACTCCTGATCTACGAAGTCATACGACAGCCCTAAGAGGTCCCACTGGGTAAGTCAAGCTTGAAAATGACTGTGGTATTAGCCCAACCTGCGCCTGGCTCCTTCATCATCAGGACAAAAGCCAACTCATACTTGATTCCAATGGTTAGCTTCAACATATCATACTTTCCTTTGACATTTAGCCAACGCACGTCGATTAGCCATGAGTTTTCAGCAACTTTGTAGTTATGGCTGTGAATAGGTTTGTCATAGATTAGAGATTGATGAAATGCATGTAGACTATTTTAGAATTTACTTTGATTTGGATGCCATAAGCACCAGAATATGGAAAGCTCACATAGCTTCGTCTTTGTGTTGTTATTATCAAAATTACCTCTCCAATAGGATCTAGAACCACTTCTAGTATCTCTTGTCATCTCCCCGGGTGATTGATAACTCCTTGGACATATGGTTACTCTGTTGGATTCCTTTTTGTCCTGGACCATCTTTTGATGTTTAAGAGATGCGACAAAGTCAAAAGTGTTTACCCAAAGGTTTAATCATGTTTTGATTATTCACAACTCTTGTAGTTAATGGACTAATGATCTTGAAGTGTTTATATTGATTACATGTTATTCAAGACCGTGTAGCAACAGTTACACATTGATCTATCTCAAGTTGTTGATTGAAACTCAAGAAGTCAATTTCAAGTCAAATATCTTCAAGAAGACTTTGTTTAGAGTTTGTATTTATAAAGTTTAGAAAATTTGTTAAAGCTTTAGATTATGAAATTGTTAACTCAAGCTTGAACACACACACACACACGGCTTTGATATTGGTTTGATAGAGTTTTTCAAAAGCAATATATACATATAGAAATAAGTTTTTTAAAACAAAGTTTCAAAATGTTTGTTTTTAAGAAAAATCGATTTTAATGAATATTAAAAGTCAAAAATGAGTTTTATTTTTTTTGAAATACAAAGTTGAGTAATCCACACATATTAGAGCTCATAAGTATTTGAAGAAACTCATTATTTTGATTTAAAATGTTAAGGTTGATTTTAAACAAGTTTTGAAAAGAATCAGAAAAGTTGAGCCATTTTGGCAACTCAATACATAGAAAACGGATACTCAACGTATACAAGTTTGAGTTGAAGAACTTTTAATAGCTCTGTGCACGTTTTCGATAGCATTTTCCAGTGAGCTCAAGACTTTTTAGAGCTGACTTGTGTTCACAGTTTTCTCTTTTCTTCATCAACTGTCAAAAATAGCTTTCGACAGCTCAACTCATTTTTGACAACATTTTCCAGAGTGTTAAGATTTTTATAGAACTTATCAATTTTTGACAGTTCACCCTTTGAAAATGTGGCCCAAAAGTGCTTTCGACAGCTCAGAACATGGTTTTCTAAAATGACTTCTATGTTCTAAAATATAGTCGTTTGTGACGGTTACTTGTCGAAAGTCCTGAACCCACCTTCAATAGTAGTTGACTTTTCTTTGTTGATTTTTAGCAAATATTTTATTTTGTTTCTGCTAAAAAATCTAATCAGTTTGCAGAGGTTAAATAACAGTTTAAGAGAAGTTTATCAAAAGTTTTACAAGAGTTTCAGTGCTTCCAATCTTTGAGAGTTTCTTCACGAAATTTCTAAACTTTTTCTTTCCAATCTTTCTATAGTCTCACACGTCAAGCTTGAGCTTTCAAATTTCCAATCTATAGCTATAGGGCATATTGAATTAGGAGAGTTTCTGTGATCTTGAGAAGATCACATCATTGTTCTTTGTAGTAATTGTTGCATACCTCTAGTGAGAGAGGTAGTGGTAAGTCAACTTTGTGGGATCACAAGTTATAGGAGTTGCGGCTCCCGGGTGATCCACAGGGATCGTGATTGTATGAGTGGAGGCTCTAAGAGTAGACTTGAGGGACCATGATTGTAATCATTATTTCGGTTTCATGAACTGGTTATTTCTCCAAAGGAGTTGGGGAGGGAGACATAGATCAAGTGAATCGAACCTCGAGAACAAATTTCTTGTATTTGCGGAATTTACATCTTCTTCACTCTATATCTTGATGTACTTCTACTTTATCTGATTATATTTGCTTATCATTTGATATTAAGTGTAATTTTTACAAACAGTCTTAATTTTCACATTTTTTATTAGCATAACTTATTCACCCATTCTTAGGTGATTTTCAATTGGTATCAGAACTAGTGCTCTTATTTTACGGTTTAATCGCCTAAAATTTGACCCTTATTTAGCTAATTACTTATTTGTCATTACACATACATGGCTTGTCACGAAGACAGTTTTAATGTTAAATCTCCACTTAGGTTTGATGTTCTCAACTATCCCATATGGAAGATTAAGATGAAAGCTTTTTTTTAAATCTCTTGAAAGAGATGTTTCCCTTGCTATAGAAAATGAGTTTAAAGAATCTGATAGTAGAAATAACCCTTGGTCTAAAAATGTCTCTAAGGCATTTGAAGCCAATGCTAAGGCAACCTATACTTTGATGCATGCTTTGAATGATGATGATTTATCTCGAGTAATAAATTGTGAATCTTCTTTGACATATGGAACACCTTGATCACTACACATGAAAGAGCCTCTCAAGTGAAGAGAGCTAAAATTGATTTACTCACTCCACAATATAAGAATTTCAAAATGTATGATAATGTTGTTGATGATATGCTTATATATTTTAGTAAAATTAATAACGGTCTCATCTCTCTAGGTGTACTAATCTCCAACGACAACAAGGCGAGGAAGATCATTCGGTCACTTCCGAAATCGTGGGAGTTCAAAGCAACCACCTTGAAGGAACTATACGACTCAAAGAAGTTGGACTTCACGAATTTCATGGGCAATCTAAAGACCCATGAAATATAGTTCAAAGCATGGGCACAACAAGAGCCATAAAAGAAAAATAACGTGGCATTCATATTCTCTCCTACAAATTTTGAAGATGACGAAGATCCAAATGAAGATGAGATCATGTGTACGATTGCTTCAAGAGTATGACACTTGTCCTACAAGAAAGGATACTTTGTCAAGAAGAACCGTTGTCAAGGCAAGAAGAAAGATAAGAAGGAAAGTGGGTTGTGCAACCATTGAAAGAAGCCCGGACATCAAACTGTGTATTGCGCGGCATTGAAGAACGAAGCCTCCACATCAAAGAAGCCCTACAAGAAGACCACAATGAAGGCTACATGGGACAATTAAAAAGTGAATCAGGTTAAGAAGTTGATACCACCAACTGTTGGCCCAAAGGCCTATCACTCTAGTTTTGATGATGATCAACTCATGTAGTTATAGTACTAATGATCTTGTGTTTATTTAGTTTCAGATTTGTGATCAAGATCTTAATAGGTGTGTAGCTTCAACAAAGGATTTAAAGTCAAGTTTTGGAGCTAGCACGGTTTGATTCAAAAGCTTGTGCATCAAGATCACATCAAGTACTCAAGAGGAGTTGAGCTCGATGGATCGTGTTTGGACCAAGTCAAGAAGATGTAAAGACTTCAAGTGAAGACCTTCAAGATCAAGACTAGTGTCTAGGTTTGTTTTAAAAGATTTTGTTTTTAGATAAAATGTAAAGGATAGAATAGTTGGTGGATTGCTCAAGTATATCTTACACACACACACGCTCTTGATTTAGATAAGTTTTTCATAAAAGAATTGTTATTTTGGAAAAATACAAAAGAGTTTTCATTTGAAAAAATACCGGTTTGGTTTTTGGAATTCAAAGTTTATATGTTTTAAGCAAAACCAAATTTAGAGCTTAATGTCAAAAATATAGATATTTCACCATGTATGTGTAGTGGATCATATCCATACACTCTATGCTTTAAAAGAGTTTAAAATATCTTGTTTTTGTATTTGGAGAAGTTTTGAAAAAACTAATTTTGGGAAAAATACAGTTTTAGTTTTTAACCAAAATTTTCAAGTTACAAAAATAGTTCAAATTATTTGTAACATGTCTTGATTTTGTTCAAGCATGTTTGATTATCAAAATATAATATTAAAACTATTTTTGGAGATTTTTCATAATTTTATGAGATTTTATTTGAGCCAAAATGACCAACATTTTAATCCCAAAACTGACCTGTCTGGCTTCTGCCGGTCGACCGGACCGGTCGACCGTGCTTGAAGTCAGTCGATCGGGCCGGTCGACCGACGTGCACAGAACGTGCACGTCCGGATTTCTGGAGGGCCGGTCGACCGATCCGGTCGACCGCAGAGAGCTTCTGCTCTCTGGAAAGCCCCGGTCGACCGGGCCGATCGACCGGCAGATAGCTCTGCTCTCTGTTCCAGTGCCACGGTCGACCGGCGGTCGACCGATGGCTCAACGGTCAGAATTCTGACCGTTGGCTGGTCGACCGGGCAGTCGACCGACAGGCCAATCTGGCTCCCAACGGCTAGTTTTTCTAGCCCTATAAAGTGGGATTTTTGGGGGCTGTTTTCTCTAAGATTTTCAAGTGATTTTTACACCAGTTTTTTCAACTCATTAAAGAGGTTTTCTCCACTTGTATTTGAGCTAAATACTTCCATTCAAAAGGAGAGTTTATCAAGAGTTTTCAAAGTGATTTCTTTGAGTTTTTCCTCCACCATTTCAATCCTTGTTTTCTCACATAACACTTGAACAACCTATTGACATATTCATTCTATAGGAGTGTTCTTGTGAGATTGTTTTAAGGTGATCAAGGTGTAGTGATCACCAAAGACTTCATCTTGTACTTTGAGGAGGCGGACTTGCAGGTTCGCGGTGTTTCGAGTTCGTGTGTGAACTCGGTGTTTGAGGTGCGGCCTCGGCGAGCTTGTGGGATTGCGGTGTATATGGGACTAGAGAGTCTAAGAGTTCTAGTGGAAACTCCTTGTAGGTGTTGCGGCACCGGGTGATCTGGTGGGATCAGTTTATAGTGAAAATCCTTCAAGTGTGAAGGCGGGGACGTAGAGCAAGTGTGCTCGAACCTCGAAACAAATCTCCCGTGTTTGCAATTGCTCACTCTCTATCTCTTACTCTTGTTTATATCTTGCATGCTTTTATTGCTTTCATCTTATATGCTTGATATATATTGTGAGCTTAATTGTTATATGCTTGGGGATTGTTTGCTTACACTTGTATTCAACCAAGAGAGCCAACGCGGCACCTCAACTCTTATTTAGAGAAATCTTGAGGAGTTAGTCCAGAGCCCTTCACGGGGAATCCGGCTACACTGTTATGTTATACGTGGTGTTTAATAAATTTTAATTTGCATTAAATAAGTTTTTAATTCCACATTAATTGACCATAAGATTAGCCATCACCTATTCACCCCCCTCTAGGTGATTTTCAATTGGTATCAGAGCCAAGTGCTCTTGATTTGGGTCTTACAACCTAGAGTTAAAGATCCTCATTTTTAGGCTAATCACAATATTTGTACACACACCATGGATTTCATGTCACCTCCCACCTTTGACATTCTTAACATCCAAACTTAGAAGGTTAAGATGTCTTTGTACCTCAAAGGCCTAGGTATTCATGTTTATTTTGCCACTACTAAAGATTCATATTGTTTAAATGGAAAAAATATTGAGGCTAATGCAAAGGCCATTCATGCTTTAAAAAGTACCCTAAATGATGAATATTTATCTAGAGTTTCTAACATTGATTCGGCTTTTGTAGTTTGGAACACAATTCTCTCCCTTGACGAATAAGAACAATACTATGCGGGGAGTGACTCGGATGTTAGAAGTGATGCTTCCAACTTGTGCTACATGGTCCAAGAGGATAACCCCCTTGAGGTAACTACCGAATCCAAGGTAGATTAAGATGTTGACATGACTTATGATGAGCTTACTTCATTTTGTCAACAATTACTAGAAAAATATGACATGCTTAGAAAAAATAAGAAAATGAAAAACAAATTTGATTGCATGTTAAAAGAAAAAAGATTCTTTACAAGAAAAATTTGAAAATGTTTCAAAAGAAAATGAATCTTTGAAAAATGAAAATGTTCCCTTGATGTCTAAATTGAATGATTTATGTGAAGGAAATACTTCATTGAAAAATGAAATTATTTGGTGGAAAGACAAAAAGAAGTTGCTTTAAATGAAAACAACTCTTTAAAAAGAAAAATTGTTGAAAAAGAAAAAGTTTCTATAAAGAACAAGAAAAATGATTCTCATTCTCACCATGCTTTACATTCCACTATTAATCAACATGAGATTAAAAATTTGAAAAATAAAATTGATAGTTTGAGATTAACTTTGAGCACATGTGCATTTAACCATAAGAGATTGGAGTCCATGTTTTCAAAGAAACAAACTCCACATATTCATGCACATCATCTACATCATGCATATGCACATTTTGCACACCATGACCACACTCATACACATATGCATACTAGAGTGTACAAATGTACACATTGCAGCCGCAAAGGCCATTTAGCAAAGTTTTGTTTTGATAAGATACATCATGTAAATTTTGCTAATAAAAATGTTTGGGTTCCTTACAAAGATAACCCTCAAGGACCCAAAAGAAAATGGGTACCAAAATTCTCACCTTGTGTTTTTGATGTAAGTGCGGGCTCTCACAAAACATGAGAGGGATGGTGTCTTGGTGGTGGTTGCACATGGACATGATGGACATACTTTTGATGCACTGCTATCAAGGAGGTTTGGTGGGACAACCACCTTGTTTTGGAGAATTAGAGCTTAGTTTTTTGGTTGGTAACTATCTTTAAACTCCTACTTTAATTTACATGCCGTTTCATATATGATATTTTTAGCATGTTCATTTGTTATGTGCTTCATGTGGTAAATACTAGTTTAAATGTAGTTTTTTATCAAAACTTGGATGTATACTTGTACAAGTAGTGAGCAACAAATTGATTCATATATGTTTGCACTTCATTGTTCATTTGTACTCACTATATGCACATGTATAGCCTAGTTTTGATGATTCTCTCAATTACACTTGTTTTGCCTATGTTCATGTCTTACTTCATGTATATGTATCTTGTATTCAAATCTAATAAATATACATGTATACCCCATGAGTCATTTGCCTTCATGCAATTTACATTATGGACTCTTTTTATGTTTGGGATATGTATGCATATTGTTAGGATTGAATAAAAACATACATATACGTAGAAGTTTGTTTTTAAGATGAAAAATGAATTTTATGATCTTCATTTTTATAGGAAAAATGAATTTTCATGATAATAAAATGATATTCATGTTTTGAGCTTTATTGATTATCTTCATGGAAAATTCTAATTACATAATCTTTGTGCACTCACACTTTATTTGTTTATTCATGACTTTGTTTCATGATTACTTTTGAGCCTTATAGATTTCGAGTGTCACTTCTTGTGTATTTAGTATGCTTCATGGACATATATATTTGGTTTCATATTTTTGAAGGATCTTTAACTAGTTTTCAAAAATCATCTTTAACTAGTTATTATTCTTCATTTGGTAGTGTTTTCACTATAAAAATATTTTCAAACCCTATTTGTGAAAACCCCTTCCAACACCGTTATGGGAAGATGGATGGGCGAGTATGCCTTGTAAGCTTAATTGTAAAATCTTTTATCTTAAGCATATAATGGGTGAAAGGTTATGAGTTATATACTTGATCTCAATTGGTATTTTCATTTTGTATATACTCATATTTTGTTTTCTATATATGTATGCTTCATAATTTCCATAATATCAATTCTTATTGGTATTTTCATTTTCATACATATATATGATTTATTTGTGCAATAATCTTCAATTGGTATCTATTGATTGCAATTGGTATCAAAATAATTTACAATAATTTACAATTGGTATCAATATGATACTATAATTTCAAAATTTGTAATGTTTATTTACAATTGGCATCTTAAAATTTGATTGATTTACAAGTGGTACCTTTAAAAAAAAATTTATATGATATCTTAAAATTTGATATCTCAAAATTTGTTTTATTGAGGAAAATTCAAAATTTTGTTTTAATATGACATTTTGAAAATTAAAATATTTTGATTTGTATTGCCTATATGCAAGGGGAGCTTAACATCTCTTCTACATATAGATTCATGTTGAGTGTATCTTATATTGAGGAGCTTGACAACTCTTCTTTATGCGGTACACGTGTGTAGGGGGGCTTCACATCTCCTCTTATGCATTACATATTATGCGTTATGTGAATTATGGCTTGTCATCCCTCTTTCATGTAATGTATATGTGTAGGAAGTTAACTTAGCGTCTTCCTCTTCATGAATGCATATCGCATATATCTTTTATTGATTTGTTTAATGTCACCCCTTTATTGATTTTTTACTTTTGACAAAAAGGGGGAGAACATTTTGTTTTTACTTTAACCCCTTTGTTGTTGATTGACAAAAAGGGGGAGAAGTATTTGAGAAGTATTTTAGTATATATGCATGTTTTCCTTACTTTATTCATAAAGGGGGAGAAGGATTTATGTTTATGCATATATGTTTTGTTTTGCAAATAGGAGAAAAAGAATTTGATGAGTTTTATGCTTGTTTATGCATGTTTATCTCCTTGTATTTGCATACATGTTTATGTGCTTCATTGCATATTTATTTGTTTATTGCTATGCATGAGTTAAGGGGGAGCTTCCTTGAAGCTTTACTTTAATCCATGCATATATAACTTCATGAGTTTTGTCATCATCAAAAAGGGGGAGATTGTTGGTCCAAAGGCCTATCACTCTAGTTTTGATGATGATTAACTCATGTAGTTATAGTACTAATGATCTTGTGTTTATTTAGTTTCAGATTTGTGATCAAGATCTTAGTAGGTGCGTAGCTTCAACAAAGGATTTAAAGTCAAGTTTTGGAGCTAGCACGGTTTTATTCAAGAGCTTGTGCATCAAGACCACATCAAGTACTCAAGAGGAGTCGAGCTCGATAGATCGTGTTTGGACCAAGTCAAGAAGATGTGAAGACTTCAAGTGAAGACCTTCAAGATCAAGACTTGTGTCTAGGTTTGTTTTTATAAGATTTTGTTTTTAGATAAAATGTAAAGAATAGAATAGTTGGTGGATTGCTCAAGTATATCTTACACACACACACACTCTTGATTTAGATAAGTTTTCATAAAAGAATTGTTATTTTGGAAAAATACAAAAGAGTTTTCATTTTGAAAAAATACTGGTTTGATTTTTGGAATTCAAAGTTTATATGTTTTAACCAAAACCAAATTTAGAGCTTAATGTCAAAAACATAGATATTTCACTATGTATGTGTAGTGGATCATATCCATACACTCTATGCTTTAAAAGAGTTTAAAATATCTTGTTTTTATATTTGGAGAAGTTTTGGAAAAACCAATTTTGGGAAAAATACAGTTTTAGTTTTTAACCAAAATTTTCAAGTTACTAAAATAGTTCAAATTATTTGTAACATGTCTTTATTTTGTTCAAGCATGTTTGATTATCAAAGTATAATATTAAAACTATTTTTGTAGATTTTTCATGATTTTATGGGATTTTATTTGAGCCAAAATGACCAACATTTTAATCCCAAAACTGACCTGTCTGGCTTCTGCCGGTCGACCGGACCGGTCGACCGTGCTTGAAGTCGGTCGATCGGGCCGGTCGACCGACGTGCACAGAATGTGCACGCCAGGATTGCTGGAGGGCCGGTCGACCGACCCGGTCGACCGCAAAGAGCTTCTACTCTCTGGAAAGCCCCGGTCGACCGGGCCGGTCGACCGACAGAGAGCTCTGCTCTCTGTTCCAGTGCCACGGTCGACCGGCCAGTCGACCGCTGGCTTAACGGTCAGAATTCTGACCGCTGGCCGGTCGACTGGGCGGTCGACCGACAGGCCAATCTGGCTCCCAACGGCTAGTTTTTCTAGCCCTATATAGTGGGGTTTTTGGGGGCTATTTTCTCTAAGATTTTCAAGTGGTTTTTACACCAGTTTTTCCAACTCTTTAAAGAGGTTTTCTCCACTTGTATTTGAGCTAAATACTTTCATTCAAAAGGAGAGTTTATCAAGAGTTTTCAAAGTGATTTCTTTGAGTTTTTCCTCCACCATTTCAATCCTTGTTTTCTCACACAACACTTGAGCAACCCATTGACATATTCATTCTATAGGAGTATTCTTGTGAGATTGTTTTTAGGTGATCAAGGTGTAGTGATCACCAAAGGCTTCATCTTGTACTTTGAGGAGGCGGACTTGCGGGTTCGCGGTGTTTCGAGTTCGTGTGTGAACTCGGTGTTTGAGGTGCGGCCTCGGCGAGCTTGTGGGCTTGGGTGTGTACGGGACTAGAGAGTCCAAGAGTTCTAATGGAAACTCCTTGTAGGTGTTGCGGCAAGAGTGATCCGGTGGGATCGGTTTATAGTGAAAATCCTTCAAGTGTGAAGGCGGGGATGTAGAGCAAGTGTCTCGAACCTCGAAAACAAATCTCCCGTGTTTACGATTGCTCATTCTCTATCTCTTACTCTTGTTTATATCTTGCATGCTTTTATTGCTTTCATCTTATATGCTTGATATATATTGTGAGCTTAATTGTTATATGCTTGGAGATTGTTTGCTAACACTTGTATTCAACCAAGAGAGCCAACGTGACACCTCAACTCTTATTTAGAGGAATCTTGAGGAGTTAGTCCAGAGCCCTTCACGGAAAATCCGGCTACACTCTTGTGTTATACGTGGTATTTAATAAGTTTTAATTTGCATTAAATAAGTTTTTAATTCACATTAATTGACCATAAGATTAGCCATCACCTATTCACCCCCCTCTAGGTGATTTTCACCAACAAGTGTTTTATGGCGCAAGGCAATGACTCTCTAAGGTACAATCTGAATCAACTCTAGATGATGCTAAAATTACTTTTGAAGAAACGGCTATGGGTTTTCAAGAAGTAATAGAAAAATTTGAATCGCATAGAATTAAACATCTTAAATTGAAAAAAGAAATAGTGCTTCATCATCTAAAATAGAAATTACTTTGAAAGAAAAAGAAAATATGACTATCTCTCAAAATATATTTAAAAAGGAATTTGATTTACACATGAGCATATGTCATGCAAAGAATACTAAGTTTTCTATTGATAACCAAGAGATAAATGACATGAAAAAGAACAAAAATGATTTAAGCTCAACTTTGAGTAAAATACTATTGATAAAAATAAATTAGAATCAATATTTCAAAAGAAACGAATTCCAAAAAATTACAAATACTCCATGACATATGATTAGTCTACAATACTGCATTATTCATATCGCATTTCTCGCCTGATTTATAATAAATACTATGTCTAACCCATGTTTTGGTCTCTATTGCAGATAATTAAGAGTTTAAAGGCAAAGTTGAAATAATAGCCTTATTTAACCCAATTTCGGGTAATTAAGTCACATTTCTTAGAGATTAAGTTAGAGAGCTTCTAGAAGTATATTGGATTTAAAAAATGAGGACGAATCTGAAAAAATATAAGTCTAAGTTATCAAAAATCAGAAATTCATAGAAGCTACTAGAAGTGAGATGGGTCAACTGGAAAAGATCAGGGAGTGGATCCCTGAAAATTCTGCGGCACTTTGGTGGGCCCACACGTCGATTTTTGACGCGTGGCTTCGTCTCGTCATCCAGAGTCTATATTTGCCTATAAATACTATATTTGAGGGCCAGGAATGATGTTAGAGAGCCGTAATCTAAGGTTTTCTTCTCTTTTGTGTGTAGGTCTTCTTCTCTTTTTTTGTATTTTGTTTTTGTTTTAAATCATGTATTAGGGAAGAAATGATTTAGGAGAGAAAGAGAGAGATTGATGTAATAGAGAGTGACATGAAAGCTTCCTCCTTCTTCTATGATTTCTTCTCAACCTCTAAAATGACTCGCTAACTTTTCTTTCGTGGCAATTTAACTACTAACCACTAATCATCTAACCCCTTACTTGATAATCCACATAAATCTAATAGCCTCTACAAGGCCTTGCTCTTGCAAGAGCCATTGATGGCTCATGATGATGGATTCTAACATCTAACTTGCTAACTTGCTATCAAGCTAACATTCTTATTTCATGCATGCTTCTAACAGTTTTGATGATCTATTGTTTGCATTAGCTTGCTCTTGATGAAAGTTTGAATGTAAAGAACTACCTTATGTGCCATGCTTTGAAACATCTCTTGAAGAAGCCAAGGATTAGTGATGGCCAAAGATTCATGTAGGCAACTTTTACTAAAAGATTAGCATAATTAGTGGAGTACTTAGAAGTTAGTATCCATTAGTTTTTCTTCTCTTTTACTTTGTTTTAAAAGCCAATTTTGAAACCACTTTATTAATTTTCTATTATTGTTTTAATCATCTTCTTAATTCACCATTATTTTAATCTTCTTCACCACAAGTTCTTCTCTTTTCATTTTCCAAATCCATTTATATATCACTACATAAAGTTTTCCACTTCACTTCTTTCTTGTTTTACTTCGTTACTACTTTCTTGTTTTCTTTTACCGATTCCAAAACCACTTCTTGTTCGTTTTCACTTTGCTGTTTTTGTCGCCTTCTCCACCTATCACTTTTAGCTTTCTTTTCCTTTTTTCCTCTTTCTTAACAAAGAAGAACCGTTAATAATCAACATAAACAAACTGTTAATGTTTCTATTGCCTCCTGTCCCTGTGGATTCGACTCGTATAGTATATAAAATATAATGGAAGTATCAAGGAAGCCAAAGCACACATACTTTCACTAATTTTCTAAAACACACGTTCTTGTGCATGATTATTTCCCAATCAAATTTTGGTGTAGTTGCCGGGGATGATAATGGTTTTGATTCATGTTTTTGTTAACATTCACTTCTCTATTTTGGTGTGTAGGTCAATTTTTATAGAAACTTATAAATCACCTAGAGGGGGTGAATAGGTGATGGATGTACTAAATGAAAAATAATGCAGAATTAAAATTTACTTGCTAGCAACCTAGCAAATACCAATTACAACACAAAGAATACTTGCAAATAAGCAAACAATATAAATATGCAAGTAAGTAAAGAGAGAGTAGAGTTAAGAGAGAGAGTAAGCAATCGCAAACACGATGATATGTTCTGAGGTTCGAGCCACTGCTCTATGTCTCCGCCTTCAATACTATGAAGGATTTTCACTATGACCGATTGCACTAGATCGTCACCGTTATAAGTTCTTACTAGATCTCAATAGACTCACAAGTCCTCTCTCATGGTGCCGCAACACCAACACGGAGCTCACTAGCTCACTTGAGGTCGCAACCTCTACAATTTCACAATAGAAGAAAATCGGTGATCTTCACTTGATCACAAAAGGCTCACATGTACAATCCTATAACCAAGATGAGGAGGAGAAACTCTTTGGAATTGTATAGTGAAAATAGCTTGTAAAGAGGTAGAGGGAAGGCTCAAGCTAAAAATCAAGAATATGGAATTTTGGCTCAATAGAAAATCTTTTAAGAAAAAAAACTAAAACTTGATGTAAACTTGTAAAAACTTGATCTACACTTTAGAAATCTTAGAAGGTTTTTCTACAGTCCCACTATTTATAGGGGATGAAAACATGAGCAGAAAACTTAAAAGAGTCGTTGGGAAAAGACCCAGAAAAAAAAACAGAATATAGCCGTTAGGAAAAAATCCAGAAGAAAATTCTTCTGTCAGTCAACCAGCTGGTCAATCGCCATCAGTCGGATTTTTGATTGTTGGCGATAGCGGTCGACAGATCGGTCGACCGCTGTTCCCAACCAGAGAGCAAAACTCTCTGTTGGTCGACCGGGGCAGTCGACCAGACCCAACCGAGAGCAAAACTCTTGTAGTCGGTTGACCGCTCGGTCGACTGAAGTGCACAAATGCACTTTGGTGCATGTCGGTCGACCGCTCGGTCGACCGACAGAGCAAATCTGCTTTGCTTACGGTTGACCATTCGGTCGACCGACTTAGGGCCAAAGGCTAGTATTGAAATCTTTTTGAAAGCAATCTTTTTTCGATAAAATAACTTTTGATTTTAAACACAAACTAGAGCTCTAGGGACTTCTTAAAACCAGTGTGTGATCATGGGTTAACACAAAACAAAGTTAGAACTACATTTTGTAAAAACTCTTTTCTAAATTGAAAACTCAATTTTTTCAAAACTTGTTTTTTTGAAACTCGTTTGAAAATGACAAAGAGAATAGTCTTGAATTCTTTATAAAACACTTTAGGAATATAAAAGAAGTATGTGTGTGTCAATCCCAAAAGCTAGCAACCTATATCATCTAAATTTTAACAAACGACTATAAATCCTATCTAAAATGCAAAAAGTAAAAATACAAATCTTGATATAGCTTTATCTTGTATACTTGATTCTTGAGCTCTATATGGACTTAGGCTTTGGGATCTACATGTTCTTGGCTTCCAAACATGTGAGTCTTGTGATGGAGCTGAAATGCGACAACCTGAAACTTTGTCAAACAAGATTGTTAAAAACATAACTACGTATGTTTTGTTATCATCAAAACTAGGGCTAATGGCCTTTGGGCCAACTATCTCCCCTTTTTTTATGACGACAAACATATGGAGTTATCACAAATAATTTTGGGAAGAGACTTCAAGCGAAGCTCCCCCCAAACACATGCATATATCAAAATGCTTCATATAAGTTAGATGCATTAATAATAGCATATAAATAAGATATATCAATCAAGCTCTATGCAACCTATCTATGCATATCAAGAATACAGAATTACAAAGGTGTATGTACAAATGGTTTTTTCCAACCAACAATATCCTCTAACCTCCAAAACAGGTGGTAAATGGTTGGTTTATAAAGGATACATAAGAATACAAACACACCACATACCATACACAAAAGATATGTATCAAATATCAACAAAAAAAGAGATACAAAACTTCTCAAAGACAATAGTGATACCATAAAATAAATTTGTCCATACAGAGGTTCATACCAACCTCAAAACAAGTTCCATACCATAAAATAAGTACTACAATGTACTACAATATAAAACACTGTCCAAAACTCCAAATACTACATGTCCACATAAAAAGTACATAAATAAAGACAGGAAAGTAAAAACTCCCAGATAACTCCACAGAATCTTTATCCCCTTTTTATCATCAACAGAAAAGGGGTCACTCTTCCTAAAAGTATGGATCTTCAGGAGGAGCTGGAGCCTCGGATGGAGCTGGAGGACGTACCCAGCTGTCAAACAGGAGACCCGATGTAGGAAGGGGCTGTGTGTGGCCTCTCGGAAGTGGAACACGCTATGCGTTCCTACTGTAGGTCTTGTCGAACCATGTCTGGAGATATCGAATAGATGAGCAGATGTATTGCAGGTCATTTTGAACTCTGTGCTTAATCCTTTCAAAGTTTGCTGACATCTTCAAATCATGCTCACGAAGCTGAGCAGAGAGAGCTATGTAAGGGTCAATAGAGACTGAGGAGGCAGAAGAAGATCCAGGGGTGACAGCAGGAATGATAGGAAGGGGCTGAGGAGCAGGAGCACGCTCCCTAGCATGCATCCTCTTTAGGAGAGTGTTGTTAATATCAATAGACGATTTGATGGACTGTTCAGCAGAAAGATAAAATTTTAATTGTTTGAGGAGTCAGGTAATGAGCATCCCAAATGGTAAGTGCCAGTTTGGGATTAGGAGGTGCTCAGAAGCCATGTAATCGATGATGAGCTTGAGAATATTAACTCTAATGCCTTTCAGAAGCAATAGATCAAGAGAGGAGCAGAACTCCGAGCATGACTATATTCTCCTGATTTTGACAGGAGATTATAGAATACTATTGTAGTTAGGACCTGAGCGGTGAGTGTATAATACTTTACCTCCTCGTTCCTAACTATAAGCAGGGTTAACATCATTGTGAAGCAGAAGAGATGCAGTGAGAGTAGATTCACCGTCAGGATATTCAAAATCATGGATATCAATATTATAGATATTTACACCCTCGCAGGAGAGATGTAGCAGATGGGTAAATTAATCTAAAGAAATGTTAGTGTCCTTGCCCAGAACCCTATATCTGACATGATTGTTATGGAAAGTCAGATTAGAGTAAAAATAGTGCACAAGCTCAGGGTAGACGGGTTCCTTAGTAGTGACTAGGAGTTCGAGAGAGCTTGTGTTCAAAATGTTTGCTAGATTCAAATGTTCAAAATCAGCGAGCACAACAGCTCTACCAGATATAACATGCTTATTATGGATCACAGGAAATCTATGAGATGCATTCTGAGAAACAAAAGGGTTTGAAGATGATTCAGATTGTTTACCCTCCTCAGATCTAGGCCTCTTAGATATTCTGAAGATATGAAAATGATAAACAAGGATTTGGCACGAAATATAGAAAGATTTCTAGAAAAAATTATGATATAAAGAAGATTTTGAGACATTAGAGATTATACCTTGAAAAACCCAAACTTTTTCTTAAAATCAAGCAGATCTGAAGTTTGATGAGAGATCCAACCAATTTTAGTGTTTGATTTGGGATTTGAGGTGATTTGGGAGGATTAGAGGGAAAGGCGATGAAGAAAATGAGGAGGAAGAGAAAGAGACAGTGGAGGAGAGGGAAATAATAAAAAGTAAGAGAAAAAATAGGGTTTAAAATGGGTAAAACACAGCTAGACCCAGCTCACAGTCGACCGCCCGGTCGACCAGGGTCTAACCAGAGCAACTCGGTTACAGTCGGTCGATCGGTCAGTCGACCGGTGATCAGTCACATATATTGCATATATTGTCGCATTACCATGTTTATTATCTAATAAATCCTATTAATAAGTCTTATTTTTATTTAATAATGTGCAGGCCCATTGCTAAAGAAAAGAGAAGAGAAACGAGCCCAAAAGCCCATCAAAATTCTGATTTAATTCAGAATTAATTCGAAATTAGAAGATCAGGGCAGATCAAGGCAAATCAGAGAAGATAAAACCCGTTGAAAATTGGTTAGAACAAATCTTTACAAATTAATTGGTTAAAGCAAAAGATCAAAGGCAGTTTCATCAAATCCAGGAGCTGAAATGGGAAATCTAGAACCAGATAAAGGAAAATCGTCAAAATTAGGAGCTGCACCCCCGGGTGTGGCCACCTGGCCACACCCAGGCCACGGAAATGCGGCCAAAGCCGCGTTTTCGCACAGCGTTTCACGGCTTTGTTGAGACAGTTGGGGAGCGTTTGCTCCCCCTATCTTCATACGCTTTCCCCCGCTTTGTTTTTCCCTATAAATACTGTATTCGAAAGAGAAGAAACCGATCGAAAATTAGTTTAAGCTTTTCTCTTTGTTTTTAGAGTTTAGGTTCTTTGTTAGATAGATTGCGAAGTTGTATTTCTGTTTATTTATTTGTAGTTCAGTCCTGATACAAGTGAGAGAGGAAAAAAGTGATTGTAATCTGAAGTTGAAGTGATATCAATAGAGGTTCAAAGCTTCTCTTCTTCTCCAATTCACGGGTATGTCTTATTTCATTTACATGTCTTGTTTTACATTATCATGAGTAGATAAACTTGTTTTTCTGGGCTCACTATCATCTCTCTTCGATCCCTCTTGTCTTGAATGGTTTTTGATGTAAAGAACACAACGGAAACATATGTATGCCTTAAACTAAGCTTAGCTTCTTTGGAAGTGTTCTTGAAGGCACATGAGGATGAGTTTGAATTTCTAAACTTCTATTTTCTTTAAAAATATTATTTGAACTTGTTTTTATTTCATACTTGAAAGACTACTTGATGATTTAACATTCAGTTCAAGATGATTTTTAAGAAAAAGAGTTAACTTTTCCAAATAATCTTATTTGCTTCGCTTAAAATTTTTAAAATTCAAGCTTAAGTTTTTGCCTATGATCAACTTGAGGCAATGAGAATTTCAAGAGAAGAACGTATCATTGAGTAGTAAGATAGTGAGCTCAGATCTTTTTCATATATTAAAAACAACAAATCAATCTTCAAGCCTCTTTAAAAATCATCTTTTCCAAATCCTTTTCTAAGTTTTCAAATTTTCTTTTAATCACTTCCTTACTCTCCATTCTCTTTTCAACATAAAAAGAAACACCGTCACCATTCTTTGTTTTTTAAACAAGTCATCGAAAAGCTTAGGCCCAAAATAAATTTTTTGTATGTCACGCTTTCTCGGTCGACCGCCCGATCGACTGGACTTATTCCAGGTCAACTCGGTCGACCAGTCGATCAACTGGGACAACCCTAAAAATAGTTCTAAAAAATAGGATTTTAGGGTTTTGAAATATTTTAAGAAGGATATATTTATACATAAAAATAGAGGAATACCACCAAATATCTTATAGGCATGAAAAACACATGAGAATGATATCAAAAAAAAATTTTGATTTTATTATTATGTTATTAACAATATATTTTTCAATAATTAAATCATATATTAAGCTATTAAAAATAAGATATTGAAGCTGTATACCCTTAATGGGTTCTGAACTTCTACTCGCCATTCCTCTAGATAAGAGTTGAGGCGCGCAATTGTTATCTTGATTTATTGCTTAAATATGGTTTAAATACAATACCCAATCATAAAATAGATAAATAGACAATATATATATATATATATATATATATATATATATATATATATATATATATATATATATATATATATACACACACACACACACACACATGTATATGAGCAAATAAATTAATTTATGTACATATACATGCAAAGATATCCATCAACCAAGTGAGCATGGGAAAATAATCTAAACATGGGCAAGCAAATCATGGGCTAGTAAAAGAACTAAAGCAATGTTAACGAACTAGCACAAATATAAGCAAGCTATAAAAAAAAAAAAAAATCAGGTATACATAACTAAAACATATTAACACAAAAAAAAAGCTAGCTAATCCTATGCATGTATAGATCTAACTAGAAATGAAATTTTCAAGTAGAGAAGTTACCAAACCATGGACTATTTTCAAAATAGGTGCCTCTTGATACCGATGCAATGTGACGGTTGATCCTTTGAGCTTCGATGCATCCACCATCAAGACAATATCTCCCCCTATGTCTTGGCGGAGGACGAAACATCTACATCAATCAAGTTGGATATGTTTTTGGGTACCCAAATCTTTTTGGGTCCTATATGTTGGATCGTTGAGATAAGGACTAATTGCGGAATTATCTCTTGTAGGCAACTATAGATCTAAAATAACTCAAGTCAACATAAACACTAAACAAGAAGGATTAATCGTTAGGCAAATAAATAACTTGCAAGTAAAGGAAAACAAATTTCAGAAATTGACAAACGCAAACAAAGAGATTTATTCTGGTTTGGTCCTTGTGACCTACATCCAGTCCCCAAGCCACCCGCTTGAGCTTTTCCTTTAACCTTGATTTTGCAACCCAAAATCAATACACCATGTACACCACTTGACAAATCCCCTTCGCCAAATGTATACACCTTCTCTTCCACCAAGAGAACACCTTCTCTTCCACCAAGAGAATACCTTTTACCTTTGTACAACTGCCTCTTCAATCAAGAAACCTCCCGTGTACAATGGTCACCTTGTACAACTTGCCTCTTCAACCAAGAAGCCTCCCGTGTACAATGAACACTTTGAGAATTACAACTCTTTTATCCTATAAGCCTTGGTACAGATGTGTATGTGGACAAGGTCTAGTATAGGAGACAAACTTCAGAGGACTTCACAAATGGAATTTGGAATTTGGTGAAGACTGAAGTTAGAAAACAGTTTTTCAGATTTGCAGATTTTGGCTTTTTAGAAAACTGAGAAAAACTCTTGGTAAATGGCCTTTGCAATAACTTCCCTATTTATAGCGGAAGACTAGGGTTAGTTAGGGAGTTAATAGGTGCAATTTGAATCAAAGGAACGTTGAAAATAGTTACACAAAAGACCAGATAATGAAAACTGTCCAACAGTCAGAACTGCCTATTAGTCGACTTGCCCATGGAGTTAGTCGACTAACCTAGGCAAAATTCCTTCTATTAGTCGACTAGGTTTAGCTATTAGTCGACTAGGTCAGTGGCCGTTGGAAGAACAGTTTCAGAATAACTGATTCAAGTCGACTGCAACTAACAATTAGTCGACTTGACCAGGGATTAGTCGACTAGGGGATTTCTATAAGTCGACTAGAAAAATGAATTAGTCGACTTGGTTTACTGTCGGTCGACTAATTGATCAAACAGAGAGTTGGATCAATTTCTAGACACAGGATTAGTCGACTTGGGTTTCTGGTTAGTCGACTACATCAAGGATTAGTCAACTTGACTTATGTATAAGTCGACTAATAGACCAAAGAAGTGTTGGTTTGTGTCAAGGCTTTTACACTCTATTTCAACTTTACAAACCACACTTTATCAACTCTCCTTGGCACATCTTGATCATGTAGGACTCTTGATTCGTCATGTGTTAGAGCTCCAAATGAATTTGATCTTCACGAACGTCTTCATCGAAATAGGTTCCAACATTCTCCCCCTTTTTGATGATGACGCTTTGTGTGCACAAGTCCTCCCCCTGCAGAAGATATGTTATCTTTTCCTCCCCCTGCAGAAATGGGTTATAACAGATAGAGAAATATTTTGTTCTCCCCCTGCAACAAATATATTAGTACATATATACATAGTTGATATTTATCAAAATTTTTTTTTTTATATGGTACCTGCAAGATAAACGTTAGTTGGTACCAAATATAAAAGATCATATCTAACTTTTAGGACTCCAAATCCATTTAGAATTTGGTTTCCACCTGTTAGTATATACATAATTGCAAGAATCACATATATCATGCATGTATGAAGCAATATATGTATTTTTATCATAAACATTTAAGTTCTTTGGAATCCATATAAACTTACTTTTCTTAGGCTTTCTTTTTATAAAAGAACTATATGGATTACTATAACATGAAGATTTTGCAATAAATCCAATACCATGATTATCATGTGACAATTTCTGAAAAGATAATAAAGCATTCAAATTTTCTTTTCCTTTATTAAACTTAGTCACATTTTGCAAAAGATCTTCATATTTCTTTTTGAAAACTAACATGTCTTTATCTAATATAGAAATTCTATCATTCAAAGACTTAGTTTCCTTTTTCAGAAAAATGTTCTCTTTTATAAATTTCTCATTTTCAATTTTCAAAGATAATATGACTTTTTCAAACTCATCTTGTTGTTGAGAATTTATAGATGAACATTGTAATGCATAACATGAATTTTCCTTTAAAAGTTTCTCATTTTCTTTTGACAAAACTTTGTTTTTCAGTTTTTCATTTTTCAGATCAAGAAATAATTCATGGAATGCATCAGAGAGTTCAGAATATGATACCTCATCATCTTCAAGTGCCATGTAACATAGGTTGACACGTTCAGTGGATTCTTCTTCATCAGATGAAGATGAATCACTGTATTCTGATGATGCTTCGTAGTTCTTCTTCTTTCTGAACTTCTTACTCTTATACTTATCTTTCTTCTTGAGCAAAGGGCAATCCATCTTCATATGTCCTGGTTTATCACAATTAAAACACTTGAATTTACCTTGCTTAAGAAATTTCTTGAACTTCTTTGAGAGCATTGCCATCTCCTCTTCGTCATCATTGTCCGTGTCGGAAGATGCATAGAAGGCGAGTTCTTTCTTCTTTGAACGGTGTTGTCGTTCGTCCTTCTTCCTTTCTTCTAACTGCACTTCATATGCCATTAGATTACCGATTAGGTTTTCTAATGTCATAGTTGAGAGATCATTCGCCTCTTCAATGGCGGTTGTCTTCTTCTCCCATTCTGGTGTGAGTGCACGAAGGATCTTTCAAACTCTTTCAACTTGGGTGTAGTTCTTTCCAAGGGATGCTAATGTATTGGTGATGTCGGTGAATCTTGTAACCATTTCGGATATGGTTTCATTCTCCTCCATTTTAAATAACTCAAACCTGTGGACAAGAACAGATATTTTAGATTCCTTAACTTTACTAGTGCCTTCGTGTGTTACCTGAAGAGTATGCCATATTTGATGTGCAGAAGTTGCTGTTGAAACACGGTTGAACTCTTCTTTGGTTAGGGCACAGAATAGAGCATTCATTGCTTTGGCGTCAAGGTTCGCGTTCTTCTTTTGATCTTCACTCCAAGCGTTGTAGTTGGTTGTGGGCTTGGTGTACGTTGCTTCTACGATGTTTCAAAGGTCATAGTTGAGTGACTGCAAGTATATCTTCATTCTACACTTCCAATAGTTGTAGTTGGTTCCGTCAAATAGCGGTGGACGTTATGTAGAATGTCCTTCTTTGAATTGGGATGATGAGAACTCCGTTGCCATCCTTGTTGTTGACTTGTATGCAGGGCTCTGATACCAAATGTTGGATTTGGTATGGTTGTTGCCTGTTGATGAACTTGGCTCTCCCCTGCTCTGATACCAATTGTTGGATCAGAACGTGTACGCCGGTTGTTGCCTTGAACCTTGATGTTGGTGCCGGGCTCTGATACCAATTGTTGGATCGTTGAGATAAGGACTAATTGCGGAATTATCTCTTGTAGGCAACTATAGATCTGAAATAACTCAAGCCAACATAAACACTAAACAAGAAGGATTAATCGTTAGGCAAATAAATAACTTGCAAGTAAAGAAAAACAAATCTCAGAAATTGACAAACGCAAACAAAGAGATTTATCCTGATTCGGTCCTTGTGACCTACATCCAGTCCCCAAGCCACTCGCTTGAGATTTTCCTTTAACCTTGATTTTGCAACCCAAAATCAATACATCATGTACACCACTTGACAAATCCCCTTCGCCAAATGTATACACCTTCTCTTCCACCAAGAGAACACTTCTCTTCCACCAAGAGAATACCTTTTACCTTTGTACAACTGCCTCTTCAAACAAGAAGCCTCCCGTGTACAATGGTCACCTTGTACAACTTGCCTCTTCAACCAAGAAGCCTCCCGTGTACAATGAACACTTTGAGAATTACAACTTTTTTATCCTATAAGCCTTGGTACAGATGTGTATGTGGACAAGGTCTAGTATAGGAGACAAACTTCAGAGGACTTCACAAATGGAATTTGAAATTTGGTGAAGACTGAAGTTAGAAAACAGTTTTTCAGATTTGCAGATTTTGGCTTTTTGGAAAACTGAGAAAAACTCTTGGTAAATGGCCTTTGCAATAACTTCCCTATTTATAGCTGAAGACTAGGGTTAGTTAGGGAGTTAATAGGTGCAATTTGAATCAAAGGAACGTTGAAAACAGTTGCACAAAAGACCAGATAATGAAAACTGTCCAACAGTCAGAACTGCCTATTAGTCGACTTGCCCATGGAGTTAGTCGACTAACCTAGGCAAAATTCCTTCTATTAGTCGACTAGGTTTAGCTATTAGTCGACTAGGTCAGTGGCCGTTAGAAGAACAGTTTCAGAATAACTGATTCAAGTCGACTGCAACTAACAATTAGTCAACTTGACCAGGGATTAGTCGACTAGGGGATTTCTATAAGTCGACTAGAAAAATGAATTAGTCGACTTGGTTTACTGTCGGTCGACTAATTGATCAAACAGAGAGTTGGATCAATTTCTGGACACAGGATTAGTCAACTTGGGTTTCTGGTTAGTCGACTACATCAAGGATTAGTCGACTTGACTTATGTATAAGTCGACTAATGGACCAAAGAAGTGTTGGTTTGTGTCAAGGCTTTTACACTCTATTTCAACTTTACAAACCACACTTTATCAACTCTCCTTGGCACATCTTGATCATGTAGGACTCTTGATTCGTCATGTGTTAGAGCTCCAAATGAATTTGATCTTCACGAACGTCTTCATCGAAATAGGTTCCAACACTATAGGGTTAGTATTTTCTCGAACCCAAATATTTTTATTTAACATGTTTAATTTAACATAACAAAAGTTTGCTAAATGGCCTTTGCGGCCGCAATGTGCACATGTGTACACTTTGCCATACATGAAAGCATGCATGTAAATATGCATGTTGCGTATGTTTTTCATGGTGTGTGTGAGATGCATGAGGTATATGTTTCCTTTGGGTTTTTTCTTTTGGAAACATGGAACTAAATTTATTCATGTGAAATGCACACTTTTTCAAAGTGGTATCCAAAACATTAATACGTTTTTGGATGTCCAAAAATTCATTTTGTTAAAAGCAATGTTAGGGCTTATACCCTTACAAATGAATTTGTATTTATCGAAATCCTTTTTGGTTTTCTCAAAAGAAATAGATAAGTCATTTTTCTTTTAAAAAACAATTTCTAGCTTATTCTTTAGAAAATTATTTCCTTTTTCAATTTTTTATTTTGTGCAAGAGAAATTTCATATCTATTTTGTAATTCTTCAAAAATTGTGCGAGTTCATCCATAAATAAATCATTATCTTCTAAAGAGGTTTCGAGATTTACCATGAAAGCTTCCTCTCCGTTTGCCATGAATCATCCCAAGTGGTTACCATTGCCTTCTTCTTATGCACATTCTTAGAGGTAGTTGCTTGAAGTGAGGGGCAATCGGCAATTAGATGGCCGATCTTCTTACAATGAAAGCAAGGACCTATCTCTTCCTTCTTCTTTTCAAATCTCTCTTGATGTCTTCCTCTTCGGAAGTTGCTATCTTCCCTTTTGATAAAACATCTTGCCCACTTTCTTAATAAGCATGGCAAAATTCTCATCGCCATCTTCTGACTATTCTTCTTCAACAAAGGATAATGGAGCTGCCTAAAAAGCTGTCGCTTTCTTCTTTGGTGTCTCCCTTTCTTCTCTCACCTTCATTTTCATCTCATGAATTTTGAGATTTTCAATGAAGCCGGAGAAGTCCATCTCCTCTCTATCGTTGAGCCCCTTGAGGGTTGTAGCCTTGACTTTCCAAGCATTGGGGAGAGCTCTAATGACCTTGCGAATTTTTTGGTCATTATCAATGGTGTCACCTAGAGAAGTTAACCTATTAGTAATCTCGGTGAAGCGAGTAAGCATCTCATCGATACTTTCCTTTTCAAGCATATAAAAATTCTCATATTGAGAACGGAGCAAGGTAACTCTAACTCCTAGAGACTTAAGAAATAGGTTCATCTTGACCTTCAAAATGGGAAAGTTTAACCCATCAAATTTGAGTGGGGACTTGATGCTAGAGAAATTGTGTGATGCCATGAAACAAGTATTATTGCACAAACAAATATCAAATGCAAATTAATATAGCCAAATGAAAGAATCTCCCTATGGTGGTTAAACCAAAACTAGGGTTAGGCTCTGATACTAATTGTAAATCACCTAGAAGGGGGTGAATAGGTAATGGCTATACTAAATGGCAAATAATACAGAATTAAAATTTACTTGCTAGCAACCTAGCAAATACCAATCACAACATAAAGAATACTTGCAAATAAGTAAACAATATAAATTTGGAAGTAAAGAGAGAGTAGAGTTAAGAGAGAAAGAGTAAGCAATTGCAAACACGATGATATGTTCCGAGGTTGAGCCACTGCTATACATCCCCACCTTCAACACTATGAAAGATTTTTACTATGACCGATCTCACTAGATCGTCAATCGTTACAAGTTCTCAGTAGAACTCAATAGACTCACAAGTCCACTCTCGTGGTGCCGCAACACCAACGTGGAGCTCACTAGCTCACTTGAGGCCACAACCTCTACAACTTCACAAAAGAAGGAAATCAGTGATCATCACTTGATCGCAAAAGGCTCACAAGCACAATCCTATAACCAAGATGAGGAGGTGAAACTCTTTGGGATTGTATAATGGAAATAGCTTGTAAAGATATAGAGGGAAGGCTCAAGCTAAAAATCAAGAATATAGAATTTTGGCTCAATAGAAAATCTTTTAAGAAAAAAGCTAAAACTTGATGTAATCTTGTAAAAACTTGATCTACACTTTAGAAATCTTGTTAGAGGGTTTTTCTATAGTCCCACTATTTATAGGGGATGAAAACATGAATAGAAAATCAAAAGAGTCGTTGGGAAAAGTCCCAGAAAAAGAAAAAACAGAATATAGCTGTTGGGTAAAAATCCAGAAGAAAATCCTTCTGTCGGTCAACTAGCCGGTCAACCGCCAACGATCGGATTTCCGACTATTGGGGATGCAGTCGACTGGTCGGTCGATCATTTTCCCAACCAGAGAGCAAAACTCTCTGTCGGTCGACCGGACCCAACCGAGAGCAAAGCTCTTATAGTCGGTCGACCGCTCGGTCGATCGAAGTGCACAAATGCACTTTGTTACATGTCGGTTGACCGCTCGATCGATCGATAGAGCAAATCTGCTCTGCCTACGATCGACCGATCGGTCTACTAACTTAGGGCCAAAGCTAGTTATTGAAATCTTTTTGAAACCAATCTTTTTCGATAAAATAACTTTTGATCTTAAACATAAAATAGAGTTCTAGGAACTTGATAGAACCAGTGTATGATCATGGGTCAACACAATACAAAGTTAGAACTATACTTTGTAAAAACTCTTTTCTAAATCGAAAACCCGGTTTTTCCAAAACTCGTTTTTCTGAAACTCGATTTTGAAAATGACAAAGAGAATAGTCTTGAACTCTTTATCAAACACTTTAGGAATATAAAAGAAGTGTTTGTGTGCGTGTGTGTGTGTCAATCCCAAAAGCTATTAACCTATGTCATCTTGGTTTTAAAAATGACTATAAATTCTATCTTAAATGCAAAAAGAAAATATATAGATCTTGATAGAGTCTTCTCTTGTATACTTGTTCCTTGAGCTCTTCTATGTGCTTAGATTCTGGGATCTACATCTTCTTGGCTTCCAAACACCTGAGTCTTGTAATGTAGTCGAAATGCAACAAAGAGTTAACATGAAACTTTGTTAAACAAGATTGTTAAAAACATAACTACATATGTTTTGTTATCATCAAAACTAGGGCTAATGGCCTTTGGGCCAACAAAACTAAGTATTGTAGAATTCTAAACTTGCTTGCATCTCCCTGCTCTAGAAAGCAAGGACCCTGCTACTTTCATATTGTCGTACCTAAGGCCAAATTACCGCGCAAACGCGATCTGGTCTGGGGAATTTTGCTCCAGTTTTTACAGGGTGCCTTTAGAGTTTAAAATTTTCTATATTCTGCTGCTAGTTTTTTGTTTTGATTGGCTATACACTGCAATAATAAACAACAAAAACAGTAAATTGGATATAGTAATATGATTTAGACATTTGCTTCATAGACACGTGTTAATTTTATTCCAATTACTGTATTTTGTTCTGTTATTGTGATCTGGACTGAGGTGTACATATTGGATTGCATGTAGCATAGAACAAACACGTGGGTGATTTATTCTCTTTGTGTATTATTCTTGTCTATGTTGCACACTTGCACGAATTGTACTGAAGGGCAAAACCGAATACAACATAAGGTGGGAAAGTCATTACTCTCCCTTAGCCCAAAAACCACTCCCCACTCACACAACCCAAGCCTAAATAAAACTTGATAGACGTTGGCCCCTGGGACATCTCAGACGCATTAAGAGATTGATCTCAGGAGGAAGTTGTTAGTAGTACCGGACTCTTGCCAAATCGGTGTCTAAGTTGGAGATTAAGATGTTAAGCCTCGAAGATCTGGTGGTTTGGCGTAATTAAGTCCCGTTGCCTACGTACGGATACCTCCCAACACATTTTGCCCCTACCTGGCCAATTAACACGTGATCTGATACTACAATATCCCTCTCCTGGACATTCGACCAGTTAGAAGTCGTCTAGGTCTAGGTCAACCCTAATATAGGCTTGGTTTTGATTTTTTATTTCTTTTTTGTTTGCTTGTTTTTTTCTTTTTTGTTTGTGTTTGTTCGTGAAATGAATTTCAACAACAACAATTTTTTTCAATCCTAATATGAGCCATATTTTACCTCGACCTTATTTGACTCGGATAACTCCAAACTGGCTTTGTACAACATAAACCAATTGAATAGGCCGGATTGGATTTATCCTACTCAATATAACCCATATCACTATTCCAATAACCGAAATTTTTAAAATAATTTTTATTCTTCACAAAATCAATGGGGATTCACCTCCCCTGAGTCAAATTTTCAATCACCTTATCTACAATCATATCCCTCTTTTGCTTCATATACTTCTTTTTAAAACCACCGATTGAAGAAAAATCCGAGTTTGAAAAGGGTATAGAAGTCTTTGAAGCAATGTTTGAGTCCGAATAACAATGTCAAAATGCGCTCGAATCACAATCTTTCCAACACTAAGCTTCATATACTCCTTTTCTACAACAACCAGTTGAAGAAAAATCAGAATTAGAAAAGAGTATGGAAGTCGTACAAGCCATGCTTGAGTCCTAACAAAACAGGCTCGACTCACAATCTTCACAGTTCTTTTCACATCATACTTCATATACTCCTTTTCTACAACAACCTATAGAAGAAAAATCTGAGTTAGAAAAGAGTATAGAAGCCATGCAGGAAGCCGAGCGACAATTTCAGAAAATGTTTGACTCCCCAATTCTACAATATTTTCAAGATTCATACTTAGTCCCACCTTTTCAAAATGAGCAACCATCTATCTTGGACACGGGTATAGAACTCTTGCGTGAGTCCGAGTGACAATCTAAAAACATCTTTGATTGACCATGCCAACCACAATTTCAAGAATCATACTCATTTTTTCCAGTTCCACCTATTCAAAATGAAAAATCACCAATCCTAAAATGAGTATGAAACTCTTGAGTGAGTCCGAGCGACAATCTCAAAACATGTTGGATTCATTATTTTTCCAAAATCAAGCTTCACATATTTCTTTTTTTTAGAACATCCAACTGTAAAAAAAATTGTCTTAGAAAAGAGTATGAAAGCCTTGCATGAGTCCGAGCAACAATCTCAAAATCTGATGGACTCATAATTTCACCACACTTTGCAAAATCGACTTCCATACTCACCTTTTCAAAAAGAACCAATTGCACAAAGTATAGGAACATTATTCAGATTCCAAATTATGTTACCTGGCCTATCAGTAGGTTAGACTCAATAATGAGCGAATTGGTCAATAGAAGTGAGAAAATTCTCTCTTATCAACCTTTGACCATTTCTTATATCTCTAACTCTGTCGATTAGACCCAAGAATCATGTTGATTTGGAAACTAAAATTCAATTTCTGCACACCCATTTGAACTTGACCAAACTCTAAGTTTTGAAAGTCCCATTGACATTTGGCAAGTTATCCCTTCCTGAAATTGAGCTTGAGCATGAATGTGATCCTGATTCTCAACTTGGTAATTCAATTCCACTTCTTGACTCAATATTGACTCCGATATCTTTACCTGATTTTAATTATTTTTTTGAGTCAGTATTGGATCCTGACCCATTCATCGTGAAATTGAAACACCCATCTTTCAAGATCAACATATTGAACTTGACCAATACCATACTTTTGAAAGTCTCATTAAAAAATTGGCAAGTTTCATTTTCATGAAATTTAACTCAATCAGGAATGTGACTCGGATCCTCAATTTTGTGATCCAATTCAAATTTCTGAACCAATATTGACTCATGTTTTGTTACATAATTTGAGCAACATTTTATAGTCAGTTTTGATTCCTATACCTGTAATTTTTAAACTTGAATCACTAATTTTGTAAAGTCACAATCCCCTGAAGGGAAGTGAATATGAAATAGAGCTTTAACTTCTTAATTTGGACCCACTACCTGAACAAATTTTGACTCTAGAACCTTTACTTGATTTCAGCCAATTTCCTGAGTCGGTATTAGTTTCTGTATTTCCTGAGCCCAAATCAATCATTTCATCTTATCACATTCCAATATGAGATAAAGATGTTCAAAATTAGATGGGGTAAAATTTCTAATAAAAATTATCCATGTATACATCATAATAGTGGGTTATATTAGAGAGGTCACTGGTGGTTTTCTGCGAACTTCACGTAATTTGGATTGGGCCAGATTTCATGTATCAATCAGACCTCTATCGGAACCACCACCCTAAGATGATTTTCCCTTCCCTCTGTATTTTCATGCATACATGTATTCACGATGCATTGAGGATAATGCATGAGATAAGTGTGTGGGAGTGTCCACAAACGTAGAGTTTAGTTTTTTTTTTGTTTTTCACTTCTTTTAGCATATTCTTAGAATCTTCCCTTTTGTATAGGATTTTTCTTTCTTTAAAATCTTTTTGAAACAAGAGATAAAGTTTTAATCTATTTTTAAGAAAATTAGGTTTATTTTAGAAATTAAGGATGATTAGTCACGCCTAATGGTGGTCAAAACAAATAATCCTCCTAAGTTTGTGGTCTTGTTTACTCGAGTCCATAAGCTCGAGGGATATTTTCTCATCTGGTGTCCTAAGATCGTCTGATTTGATAGTCATCGGCTAAAGCCTCACAACCCGGTAAACTAAAAGCCTAAGAAAACTAAGAGAAGAAAAAGAATACACACACACACACACATATATAAATGAATAAATGGCTTGATGGTTGGAGTTAAAATCTTAAAATTTACAATATCACAAAGTGCATATTATCTAAGGTTTATGAAAGATCAAATATTTAATCCAATTTTGAATTCTAATCTTAATTGATGACAAGATCTTGCATATAGACTAAGTTTAAGAAAGAATAATTTTTGGTGAACTTATGACCTTAGATCAATTAATTTTTGCAAAAATGTTTCAAAAGATCTTTTTATCTTTCAAAATGCATTTTCAAAACACTAACATTTATTTTCTTTCTTTACAGATTTTGTGGGTGTAATCTGCTAAAACTCTCAAGAGACAAAACTCCTCCTCTAGGGAAACTTAGAGGTTTAACGGCTTGTTGCACACGCTCAGTGCAATCACGTCATCTGGGAAAGTGGTTAAATGACATTCTTAGTTTAGATTTTCTTTTATGCTTAGGACGAGCAAAAGATAATTGTGGAGGTATGATTAGTCTACTATAATGCATTATTCATATCATATTTCCCACCAATTTATAATAGATATTGTGTCTAACCTATGTTTTGGTCTTTATTGCAGATAAAAGGCAAAATCAGAATAAGAGCCTAATTAAACCCAATTTCGAGTAATTAAATCACATTTCTTGGAGATCAAGCTAGAGAGCTTTTAGAAATATATTAGATCCAGCAAATGAGGATGAATTTAGAGAAATACAGGACCAAATTATCAAAAACCAAAAATTCATAGAAGCCCCTAGAAGCTTAACGGATCAACTGGAAAAAGATCAGGGACTGGATCCCTGAAATTATAGTGTTTCCTCCAGGTTGTTGCGGTACTTTTGGTGGCCCCATGCGTCGATTGGAGCGTGGCTTTGTCTCATATCTAAAGTCTGTATTTGCCAATAAATACTGCATTTAATGGTCAGAAATGAGGTTAGAGAGCTGTAGGCTAGGATTTTCTTCTTTTTATTGTAGAGTAGTGTAGTTCTTCTTCTCTTTTCTTTTGTATTTTATTTTTGTTTTAGATCATGTATTAGGGCAGAGTTGGTTCAGGAGAGAAAGAGAGAGATTAAAGTAATAGAGAGTGACAATCTATGAAAATTTCCTCCTTTCCTTCTATAGTTTCTTCTCTAATTTTTAACATGACTAGCTAACTTTTCTTTCATGGCAATCTAACTACTAACCACTAATCATCTAACCCCTTGATAATTCACATGAATCTAATAGACTTTACAAGGCCTTGCTATTGCAAGAGCTATAGATGGCTCATAATGATGGATTCTAATATCTAACTTGCTAACTGTCACGCCCCGCTTCCAAAAATACGTTGGAGTGGAAACGTGATGAGAGTCGGCGATGCTTATACGCAAGAAAAATATCTCACGTATACGCGCTAAGCCTTAGTAACTCAGAACAAGCTACAAAAATCTACTAAAATGAATCATGATCACTGCAATATCACATATAAGCATCCACACATGGCAACATATAAATAAGGAATGAAATAACGACTGGTAATGATATAGAATCAAGAAAACTACATAAACAATAGAAATAAAAAGGCAGACGAGAATACTAGAACAGGTAGAGAGAAACTCCAGCTCCTCGCAATATGTACAGTCTCATCGAACACCTAAACAATTAAATGAAACATCCAATCTGGACGTGCAAATTCAGGGTCATCAGAAAGCCACATAATGAGTGTGTAAGTAAAGGGGAAGGTGCTCGTGCATATAAACAGTGTGTACATAATAATAACATGATGAACTGTAAATAAAGATAACTGAATAATAACATGGACAAGTCTTTAGGTAAAAGAATACCATTAATAAAATAAACAATTGATGTCAAGATATGTAACCTAGCATATGTCGCTAGTCTGGTTGGTTATTATTAACCTAACTAATGTAGTACTTAGTTGTGTCCCATTCCACAACCGTTTTCTTACATAACAAATAAGGTTATCATCTGCCAATGTAGTGCATGCGTTTTGGAAGGGTACCGTGCATACCTGGTACCACGGTCTAACATTTCTGGCACTGAACTAAGATGGACCACAAAGCCCTAATAGCTGGCAGACCATAGCCCTACACAAAAGAATAACTGGTGTGGCAACGTAGTTCGGGCATAACCCTAATAACTGAAAACTAAATAACTGAATAACTAGGCAGCCAGTACTACCATGGTTCCCCATGGTGGAACCTAAACTTGGTATACCATAACTAGTCCTTCCAAAATACACGACATGCATTATCGGGCAATTGCCCCTGTTCCCCGAGTTATGGTATCTTTTATTAACAACCAATCATATAAGTTATTATTAAAATAAATTAGTGACCAGATATCTCCAACAACTGATGATGTCAATAATAACTTATAACTGAAAAACTAGTAATTGAGAACTACTATCTGAAAGCTGAATAGTTATTAACTGACGTCAAATAGAGAATACTGGAGATAAAAAGTCACTAATCGCAACTATGCACTAATCACTGATAACTGATAACTGATACTGATATCTGACTACTACTATAAAGTTTGAAATACGAGATCATCGATATCAATGAAATCACTCTCTAAATATATCTATCTCTATAACAGAATAACTGAATAACTAAGAACCAATCTGAAGTGCAGTCCACTGATTATCCTCGAGATCAAACTAAATCAATAGTTACTGAAATCGTAACAAAATAAGGGAACATCCTCAACCAACATGAAATCTAGAAATGTCTACTTCTAATGCTCAACCAACAAACTCAACCATACTCAAATAACAGAATTAGGGATAAATCTGAAAAATACTCACAATCAATAATCCAAAAGTCATTAGTCTCATCTAAACTCTATTCAAGATCCAATGAAAAGAACACAAATCCCATATCAATCAACTCTTAACTCTAAATAAGTCAATACCAATCCAAGTATTAAGAAATCCAATCTCTTATTAAAGTAACATCATAACTAATATGTCCCTAATGTCAAAATGAATTCTCATCTAAGTTATCACCAAATGAATGAATAACAAGTCTAATAAGTACTCCATATAAAATATGAATTTTTAACCTCAATCATGAACCAATCAACCGCAAAATCAATCAATTTATTTTCTAATATATATCACAAATAGGTCAATTACAAGATCAAGTTCGTTTAAGGTGCATCAATACTAGGCTAAGCCAACAGCGACGAACCACTAACATATGAAATGACGCTGATAAGCGCTCATACCAACTAAATAATAAAGTGAACGCTCACTAATGTTTCATGAAGTGATACGATTAATCATACTGGTAAAATATATCAGATGGTCACATAAAATGATACGAATAATATATAAACGTCTACTGACAACAGTAAATAAGAAAATAACATATGAATAAATACTCACATGAAATGACTCGATTTTGGATCCGAATCGGCATCTGATCTTCACTGCATGAACCGGGATGGATCTCCGGATCATCTAATGGATTGGTCTTTAAATCAACTGGCGTTCTGTACTCTGCGAACACGAATCCGGATCGGGTCCAGGTCTCTACAAATATGACTCTGATTGAACTACTGTAACATACACACACACACATATATATATACACATCATACATGTATCCACACGTGCATACGCGCGCGCACGTGTACACCCACATACATACATGTATATGTACACATACGCGTTTGCATACATACACTGCACACAATCACACACATGTGTACATAAATATATATACAGCATAGACACTCTCACACACACACACACACACATCCACATTAACATATGTACAAACACACAAATAACACATACATTAATATAATACATATACTCATTCATCACATACTCACACATACATTAACACAGAATTACCCACACAAACACCCTAGCATTGATACACATACATCATGTACACATAAACATACATACACACACATTCCCACACAAAGAAAAACCTAACACCCACACACTCTTGCATTCACACATACACAAAATAATAAACCACACATAATACATAATACAGAGAAAGTGAGAGATATATAGAGAGAAGGAGATTCATGGCTTGCAAGGGGTGGCGGCCTGGTGTGTTCACTGGCAGAGGTTGCGGAGGCGGAGGATGGAAGGTGACTCACCGGAGAGACGATGGTGGTCTGTCGGGTGCTTCAGGCTCTTGTGTTTCTCGACAGTTTGGCAGATGAGAGCACAGCCAGGGGCAGGCTACGATGGAGATGGCATAAGGAAGGGGATTCTGCCGTGTGTGGAGGAGGGGAGAAGGAGGAGAATGATGTGGGGGTCTTGGCCAGTGGCTTGCGCAAAGGTGCTCAGCCAGGATGGAGGGGCGACTGGCTTGCAGGTGTGAAGATGGGAGTGCGTCGAGGGCTATGCAGGAGGGTGTGCGCGGCCTAGGGTATTGGCGCATTTCAGGCGTGAGTTGAATGAGTGTTGTCACAGCAGAGGGTTGCCATTGGAGGTTGGTCTGGTGTGCTGTTAGAGGTTAAGAAAGGGTTTGGGCTGCCATGGCCTGGGGGATCTGCGGGCTGGATGATGGGGTGTTGCTGTCGTGTACTGGAGAGGTCGTTTTTAGGAGCTGCCGGTAAGGTGGATCCCAACATCGGAGGACAGGGAGGTGCAGTCAGCCATGGGTGAAGGCCCGGGGAGGGGAGGGCTGCCTACAGGCTGCGGGAGAGGTGCAGGGTGGCTTTGACAGGTGTGCGCCATGGATGCCCAGCCAAGGGAAGAAGAGGGGCTTGGGCTGTTATGGTCTCCGCAGGGGGGTGTGCTGCTACGGCTATGGGGACGAGTGCAGTTGGAGGCTGTGGCAGCAGGCCATGAAGGGAGGAGATGCAGATGAGGGTGTGGCCTGGTGGAGGGTTACTGCTATTAGAGAGGGGTCGTGAGGTGCCTGAGTCTCACGGTGGAAGAGTCAGGGGTAGATCATGTATGGCCCAGGAATGAAGGGAGGAGGGCGACTGTGCGGAGCTCCGGCGAGGGTGGCAGCATGGTGGCTGGGCCAAGGAGGACTTATGGGGTTGGCGGCTGAGGGTGTGAAGGGTAGAGGAGGAGAAGAAAGATTATGAAGGGGATGACTAAGCGCTAGGGGATCTCACGGCGGCTAGAGATAGAACAAGGAGATAGAATTAGGGTTTAGGATTAGGTTTAGGAGAAGATTATATTGGGTTGGGTTTTTTAGGTAATGGGTTACAGGAGTTTGGGTTTGGATTATATGCTACGGGTAATTGGGTTTAGGCTTGAGCTAATGGGTTAATGGGCATAGGATAATGAAAGAAAGAGAGAAATAATAATAACAACACAACACTAACCATAACAATAATGGTAAATAAAAATAATTAACCATATAATAATAGTAATAAATAATATTAAAATGCTAAGAACAATACACTAGTAATAATAATAGTCAACAACAATAATACCAATACATAATAATAATAATTTTAGTAACAGTAATAGTTAACAATAATTATGGTAATAATTATCAATGACAATGATAATAATAATAAAAGTAATAATAATAACTAAATAATAGTATTTATTCATAACAAAAATAATGATAAACACCAAAAATAATAATTAACAATAACTATAATAATAACAAAAACAATAATATTAATAATAATGAAAACATTAATAATAATGATAATAAATAACAATCATAATGAAATCATAATAGTAATAACCCCTACTAATAATAACAAACAATAATAATAGCAATAGTAATAATACTAATAATAATTACAGCCAAATTAACATCTAATATTTCATAATAATTAGTACATTTAATATTAATAATAATAATCAGAAGAAGAAGAAGGCTTAAATTAAGTTAATCAATAATAATAGAATAATAGGTAAATCCAAAAAAATGCAATATTATTAATTAGGGATATTACATTCTACCCACCTTAAGAAAATTTCATCCTCAAAATTTCAATAAAGTAAGGAATGGTAAAAAGAATCAAAATCAAGGGAAAATATATCAATTCCATGTCGCTTCTTAGCGCATCATGAATCCACCACACTTCCACTGCGCTACTCTGACTTCTGCTACCGGCTTCAAAATAGAGTAACCAGACTGAAGAGATAAATTAAGAAAAAAAGAATCGGCATGAAGAATAAGAATCAAGATAGAACCCAGATTACTCTAGAAGAAAAGTTAGAATCAGGGTTGTCAAAAGATGAAATGAATTTCCAAAGGGAGGAGGATCAATTTCCAAGTGGACTTAATATCATTGTATGGATAGTATTTGTATACTGCAGTGTAACTATAGCTCGTTTCAAGTTAACGGTATGAACTAGGTCTTCTTACAAAAAGCGAAAGTTAAAAGTCAACATCGCAAGTCGAAAACTTAGGCCCTGATACTAAGAACACTTGTCATGCCCTGGTTTCCAAAATATGTTGGATTGGAGATGCGACGAGAGTCGGCGATGCTTATACGCAAGGAAAATACCTCATGTATACGAGCTAAGCCATATGTAACCCAGAACTAGCTACAAAAATCTACTAAAATGAATCATGATCACTGCAATATCACATATAAGTATCCACACATAATAACACATGAATAAGGAATGGAATAACGACTCGTAATGATATAGAATTAAGGAAAGTATGGAAACAATAGGAATAAAAAGGAAGACAAGAATACCAGAATAGGTAAAGAGAAACTCCAGCTCCTCGCAACATATAGGGTCTCATCGAGCACCTGAATAATTAAATGAAACATCAAATTTGGACGTGCAAATGTCGGGTCATCAGAAAGCGGCCCAATAAATGTGTAAGAAAAGGGGAAGGTGCTCGTGCATATAAACACTGTGCATATAATAATAACAAGATAAACTGTAAATAAAAGATAACTAAATAATAACATGGACAAGTCTGTAGGTAAAAAATATCACTGATAAAACAAACAACTGATGTCAAGATATGTAACCTAGCATATGTCACTGGTCTTGTAGGTTATTATTAACCTAACTAATGTAATACTTAATTGTGTCCCATACCACAGCCCTTTTCCCACATAATAAACAAGGTATCATTGTTGTAACTGCCTGCCAATGTAGTGCATGTGCTTTGAAAGGGTATCGTGCATGCCCGGTACCATGATCCAACATTCCTGGTACTGAACCGGATGGACGTAAGGCCCTAATAATTGAATACTACAGCCCCACACAAAAAATAGCTGGTGTGGCACTGTAATCCGGGCATAGCCCTAATAACTGAGAATTGAATAACTAGGTAGCCAGTACTACCTTAGTACTTCATGATGAAACCTAAACTTGGTATACCATAACTAGTCTTTACAAAATACACGACATGTATATATCAGGAAATTACCCCTGTTTCTTGGGTTATGTTTTTTTATTGAAGTAATGATATAAGTTATTATTAAAATGAATTAGTGACTGAATATCTCCAACAACTGACGATGTCAATGATAGCTGATAACTGTATAACTAGTAACTGAGAACTACTATCTGACAACTGAATATCTATTAACTGACATGAGATGGAGAATACTGGAGATATGGAGTTAGTAATCACAAGTCTACACTAATCACTGATAAATGATACTGATATTTGATAACTACTATAAAGTTTGAAGTACGAGAACACCGATATCAATGAAATCACTCTCACAATATATCTGTCTCTATAATAGAATAACTGAAAAACTAAGAACCAATCTGAAGAGCAGTCCTCTGATTATCCTCGAGATCAAACTAAATAAATGGTTACTGAATCATAATGAAAAAAGGGAACATCCTCAACCAACATGAAATCTAGAAATGTCTACTTCTGATATTCAACCAACAAACTCAATCAGGATAAATCTAGAAAACACTCTCAATCAATAATCCAAAAGTCATCAGGCTCATCTGAACTCTATTTAAGATCCAATGAAAAGAACACAAATCTCATATCAATCAACTGTAACTCAAAATAAGTCAATACCAATCCAAGCATTAAGAAATCACAATCTCTTATTAAAGTAGCATCATAGCTAATGCGACCCTAATATCCAAATGAATCCTCATCTAAGTTATCACCAAATGAATGAATAACAAGTCTGATACGTACTACACATAAAATATGAATCTTTAATCTCAATCACGAACCAATCAACCTGAAGATCAATCAATTTATATTATAAAATTTATCACAACTTGGTCTATTACAAGATCAAGTCCAGTTTAAGGTGTATAAATACTAGGTCTAAGCCAACAGTGACGAACAACTAATATATGAAATGACGCTGAAAAATGCTTGGATCAACTAAATAAATAAGGTCAATGCACATTGATATCTCATGAAGTGATACGGGTAATCATACTGGTAAAATATATCAGATGGTCACATGAAATGATACGAATAATATATAAATACTTACTGACAACAGTAAATAAGAAAATAACATAAGAACAAACACTCACATAAAATGACGCGATTTTGGATCTGAATCACCATCTGGTCTTCATTGCACGAACCGGTACGGATTCCGGATCATCTCATGCATCGGTCTTCAATTCAGCTGGCGTATCGGCACCTATGAACGTGAATCTGGATCGGGTCTGGGTCTTCTGCAAATGCGACTCCGATTAAACAACTGTAACACATAAATATATATACACACTTATACATGTATCCACACGTGCATACACACACACGTGTACACCCATATACATATACATGTACACGTACACATTCACATACATACACTGCACACAATCACACACACATGTACATAATATATATACATGCATAGACACACACACACACACATCCACATTAACATACACACAAACACACAAATAAGACACACATTAATATAAAACACATACTCATCCATTACACACTCACGCTTACATTAACATACAAATACCCACACAAACACCCATGCATTGATACACACACATCATGCACACATAATACATACATACACACTCCCACACAAAGAAAAATTAACACCCACACACTCTTGAATTCACACATACACAAAATAATAAACACACACAAATAATAAACATACACAATAATATATAATATAGAGAAAGTGAGAGAGATAGAGAGAGAAAAAGACTTATGGCCTACAAGGGGTGGCGGCCTGGTGTGTTCGCCGGCGGAGGCCGCGGATGCGAAGGAAGGTAGGTGACTCGCCGGAGAGACGATGGTGGTCCAGCGGGTGCTCCGGGCTCTCGTGTGGCTCAATGACACTGCAGAGGAGAGCAAGGCCAGATGCAGGCTATGGTGGAGATGGCATGAGGAAGGGGGTGCTGACGTGTGTGGAGGAGGGAAGAAGTAGGAGAAGGAGGTGGGGGTCTCGGCCAGTGGCTTGCGCAAAGGTGCTCAGCCAGGATGGAGGCGCAGTTGGCTTGTAGGTGTGAAGTTGGCAGTGCGCCGAAGGATGTAAAGGAGGGTGCATGTGGCCTGGGGGCATTGGCGTAGATCCGGCGTGGCTTGAAAAAGTGCTGTCACGGTAGAGGGTTGTCGTGGGGGTTGGTCTGGTGTACTGTTGGAGGTAAAGGAGGGGTTTGGGCTTCCATGGCTCAGGAATCTACAGACTGGATGATGGGTGTTACTGTAGTGTGCTGGAGAGGTGGTTTGTAGGGCTGCCGACGAGGTAGATCCAACGTTGAAGGGGAGAGAGGTGTAGTCGGAAATGGGTGAAGGCCAAGGGAGGGAGGGCGGCCTGCAGGCTGCAAGAGAAGTGCAATGTGGCTGTGAGTGGTGTGCATCATGGATGCTTGGCCAAGGGAAGAAGAGGAGCTTGGGCTGCTGTGGCCTCCGGCAGAGGGGTGTGTTATCACGGCTATGGGGAGGGGTACAGTTGGAAGCTGCGGTAGCAGACCATGGAGGGAGATGTGGATGAGGGTGCGGCCTGGTAGAGGGTTGCTGCTGTTGGAGAGGGGGCGTGAGGTGCTCAGGTCTCACGGTGGAAGAGTCTGAGGGTAGAACGTGTACTGCGAGGAATGTGCAGAGCTCCGGCTAGGGTGGCGGTATGGCGGCTCGGCCAAGGAGGAGGGGATCCCATGGGGTTGGCGACTGAGGGTGTGAAGGGTGAAAGAGGAGAAGAAAGATTATGAAGGGGACGACTAAGCGCAGAGGGATCTTACGGCGGCTGGAGATAGAACAAGGAGATAGAATTAGGGTTTAGGAATAGGTTTAGGAGAAGAGTATATAAAGGGTTATATTGGGTTTGGGTTTGTGCGATTTAGGTAACGGGTTATAGGAGTTTAGGTTTGGATTATAGGTTATGGGTAATTGGTTTAGGCTTGAACTAATGGGTTAATGGGTATAAGATAATGAAAGAAAGAGAGAAATAATAATACCAACACAACACTAACCATAACAATAATGATAAATAATAATTAACCATATAATAATAGTAATAAATAATATTAAAATGCTAATAACAATATACTAGTAATAATAATAGTCAACAACAATAATACCAATACATAATAATATTATTAATAAGAGTAATAGTTAACAATAATTATGGTAATGATTATCAATGACAATGATAATAATAATAAGACTAATAATAATAACAATAATAATAGTATATAATCATAAAAAAATAATAATAAACACCAATAATAATTAAAATAACTATAATCGTAACAAAAATAACAATATTAATAATAATTAATAACATTAATAATAATGATAATAAATGACAATCATAACGAAATAATAATAGTAACAACCCCTACTAATAATAACAGACATAATAATAGCATTAGTAATAATACTAATAATAAATAAAGTCAAATTAATATCTAATATTTCAAATAATTAGTATGTTTAATATTAATAATAATCAGAAGAAGAAGAAGGCTTAAATTAAGTTAATCAATTATAATAGAATAATAGGTAAATCCAGATAAATACAGTATTATTAACTATGGTTATTACACTAACAAGCTAACGCTCTTATTTCATGCATGCTTCTAAAGGTTTTGATAATTTAATGTTTACATTAGCTTGCCATTGATGCAAGTTTGAATGTATAGACCACCTCATATGCCATATTTTGAAACATCTCTTGAAGAAGCTAAGGATTAGTGATGGCCAAGGATCCATGTGAGACAACTATCACTAAGAAGTTAGCATGATTAATGGAGTACTTAGTAGTTAGTAGCCATGAGCTTTTCCTCTCTTTTACTTTGTTTTAAAAACTAATTTCAAAACCACTTTATCAATTTTCTATTGTTGTTTTAATTATCTTCTTAGTTCACCATTGGTTTCATCTTCTTCACCATAAGTTCTTATCTTTTTCATTTTCCAAATCCATTTCTAATTCGCTTCACAAGTTTTCCGCTTCACTTCTTTCTTGTTTTACTTCGTCACTACTTTTTTGTTATTAGTTCACCGATTCCAAAATCACTTCTTGATTGTTTTCACTTCGTCATTTTCATCGCCTTCTCCACATATCACTTCTAACTTTCTTTTCCTTTTCTTTTCTCTTTCTTTAACAAAGAAGAACTGTTAATAATCGATATGAGCGAACTGTGAATGCTTATATCGCTTTTTATCCCTATGGATTCGACCCGTATAGCCTATATGCTATAACGGATGTATTTAGGATGCCAAAACACACATACTTTCACTGATTTCTCAAACACATTTTATGCACGGTTATTCCCCAATCAGCATACACACCATGCTCACTTGTATGCTAAAGTGTACAAATGTACACATTGCAGCCAAATAGTCCATTTCACAAAATTTTGTTATGATAGAATTAATACTATAAATAGACATGTTTGGGTTCACAAAACTAATCATATAGGACCCAAGAAGATATGGGTGCAAAGTCTACATTTAAATTTATTGATGTTGGTCCGTAGCAAGACCACGCGACATAATGAGCGATGGTACTTGATAGCGGTTACTCGAGGCACATGACATGAAACATCAATAATTTTGCCACCCTATCAAGAATGTTTGAAGGTGGCTCCATCACCTTTAGAGATGATTCAACCTGAAAAATATTGGTTTTGATAATATTAAAATCGATACATCTCCTCTAATAGAAAATGTAACTTTAATTGAAGGTCTCAAACATAATTTATTAAGTAATCAGTTAACTTTGTGACAAAGGCTTAAAAGTTATATTTGATTCTATTTGTTATAATATAATTGATAAAAGTGATGCATGTTTATTAACTAGTCATAGGGAGAATAATGTTTATATAATGGATATGCTAAATCTAGATAGTAATATAACATGTTTAACTACGATAAATGTAGAACCTTGGTTATGGTATCAAAGATTAGGTCATGTTTCTTTTGAATCTATCTCGTATCGGGTTTAAGAATGTAAATAAATGTATTCTTAAGTTGAAATTTGAAAAGATTCATGTTTGGCATACTTGCCAATTTAGAAAGAAAACAAAAACCTTTTTCAAAATCAATTAAGGATATCATGACCACTCGTCCTTTAGGATTGATACACATGGACTTATCTGGTCCCACCAAAACAGAGAATTTAGAAGGAACATGATGTGTGTGTATGTGTGCTTGATGATGACTTTTAAAGGTATACATTGGTTTTATTTCTAGAACATAAAGATGAGGCTTTTTCAAAAAAAAAATTGAAAAGAGAAAAAGGTTCATTTGTTGTTCGTGTTCGTAGTGATAGAGGTGGTGAATTCATAAACCACTATTTCATTACATATTGTAAAGAACATGAATTAAATGTGAGTTTTCTTGCCCTAAAACTCCATAACAAAATGAAGTTATTGAAAGAAAAAATATAAACATTACATGGAATGACACAAACCATGGTTAATGAGTATGCTCTTTCATAATATTTGTGAGCAAAAGCTGTTAATACTTGAAAATTGTGTGAAGAATGTGTTCGAGATCAATATGATGGGCGAGCTTAACTATTTTCTTCAACTACAATTAAGTAAAGAAGTTACAAAATCTTTCTTAGTCAAGCTAAGTACATAAAGAAGTTGATTAAGAAGTTCGAACTTGAAAACGCCAAGATAAGTAAAACTTCTATGGCTACTACTGCTAAGGTTGATAAAGATAAGAATGGTAAAATTGTTGATATTAAATTATAGAAGCCTAATAGGAAGTTTATTATATTTGACTGCTAGTAGATCTGACATCCTATTTAGTGTATGTTTATGTGCTAGTTTTCAATCTTGTCTCAAAAAGTTACACCTAAGTGCGGTAAAGCATATTTTATTAAATACCTTAAGGGAACAATTAAAAATATATTTGTGGTATCTGATAATCGATCACTTTGAAACTACTAGTTATTTGGATGCTGACTACGTAGGTTGTAGATTGACCGAAAGAGTACCAATAGGACTTATCAATTTCTAGGAATTGTCTCATTTTGTGGTCCTATAAAATGCAAAACTCAGTTTCTCTCTTAATTGCCTGGTAGAGTGTATTGTAGCTGGAGCTTTTTATGAACAAGTTCTCTAGATGAAACATACTCCAGGATTATGATTTGCAATTTGAACACATCAAAATTTTCTATGACAACACGAGCACGATATACATCACAATGAATGCAAATTAAAATAGTAAAACCAAGCCCATAGAGATTATATATCATTTTTCCTGAAGATCATTATGAAAAAAGTGATATTATTATTGATTATATGACGACTGATATGTAACTTGCCGATTTTTTATGAAATTACTTGTTTAACATATTTTCATTTATTTCTGGTGAATTAAATCTTTACATATTAGATAACTATTTTTCGTGCATGGTTAATATCTTATTCAGTGCTAATGTAGTAAACAAAAATAGTTTTTCTTGAATTTATGGTCTATATGATTGGTTTTTGACAGTAAATAATTACACATTTTTTAATTATAGTTTTTCTTAAAAATCAATTTTTTTTACTCAGAATCAGAGTTTCTAATCTCTGAAAGTTGAAAACTATACCAGGACTTTTGACAGATGGCTATCGATACTTTCGACAGCTAGTATAAAACTGTGTGGGATTGGTCTTTTACTAAAACTGTCGAAACCTATCATCTATTCTTCATTTTTCTCTCTCCGTCGTTGCCTTGCTCTTGCCTCTCTCCTCTTCCCAACTCAAAATTTCTTCACTGTCGCTCGAATCTACAAATTTCACCTAGTTTTTATCGAGTTTTTCACTCAGATCCGCATCAAAACTAAAGTTTTTTGGCTGATTTTTCTTTGGATTTTCAATCCAAAACCCTAGCTTCTAAAATTTGGTTAATTCTCTCACTTTTACTCTTTTGTTTCAATCTAAATCTTTGTTTTCTAGCTACTCCTGTTTGATTCACTATGG